>BGPR01000257.1:0-22057 GCA_013235015.1 Araneus ventricosus
GTCATACACATGCGCAGGACACGTTTAATACTCATAGTCCATCTAGTACTTTACCGTGGGGGGAAGCCAAACGATTGTATTAAGACGGGGGGGAGAAGAAATTTAGGTCACCTGCTCGATCCCAAAAGCCACCCTTTTATAAAACAACCCTTTAAAGCATTGAAATTGCCACCGGTGGCTCTCCCCTCTCCTCTTGAAATACAAGCTAAGTGACTGGAAGCATATTTTTTCTGGGAATTCGATTTGGGGCTGACAATGCAGGCTTTCAAGCCCACATTGTCAGTCCTGAATTGAAACATCGTTCGAAAAACGGTTTTTCAGGAGTGTATGTAGACTTCATGCCTGCTAAAATTATCAGCTTAATTATTATGAATTAAATCGTGTTAAATATTTACTGCAGCAATGGCGACTATTCGTCCGATTCGTAGGGAGTATTTCGAATTAATATGCAATTTAATTATCAATCTCTTTAATACAATATTTATACAGAGTAGTATAATGGTTAAAGAATGGATAAATCAGAAGCTACCACAGACCCTTGCTACATGCGATAAACTTGTGATTTATCTATTCTGTAACCATTATACTCTGTGTAAATATTGTATTAAAGAGATACATAATTAAATCACATATTAATACGAAACACTTGTTTTATGATTTTATCCCGACGTTTTCACGAAACATATACGGTGCGATCCCGAACTGTGCCTTTCTTATGATTTTTTATATTTTTTTATTTAACTTGACTTGCTTCATCCCTATTAGCACAAGTTGCTGTACAATATTGCCACGATATCCTCACGATATTGTGCGGTATTCAGAATATCGAATAACATCGTGAGGATATCGTACAATATCTTGTGCCAATAGGGATGTTTGAAAAGTTGAAATTTTCTAAGCGATTTTTCACTCACTTCCTTGTGCGCTAGATTTTTAAAGAAATGTGCACTTGCGTGTTCTTGATAACAATACATATACTATTTTAATATTTTCACAACATCGTTATCTGTTAATCGATTAATTTAATTTAATTTTTATTACATATAAATGGCGCTACTTTGTAGTCATTTTTTTAAAAAATTGTTTTCATGATTCCATAGGATTTATAATAACGAATTATAAACTAAGGACTTCAAAATAAAAAAGGATTGAAATAAAAAGAATTAGTTCGTGAATTTAAGTGTTATTTTAAAAATTATTTTTTACTGGAATTGCGTTTGTCGGTCTGTGTACAGGGTAACTCAAAAAAAATTACTCGATAGACAAATGAAATTTGGCACATGGCCTTAATATTAAAATCGCAGATTTCAATAAAATTTTAGACAAAGCTATCTTTATATATAAAACGCTAACATGCGTGGCACAGAAATCGAGCTCATTACTTATTGTCGAATGGCAACAGTTAAATGCAAACAAACCGCCGTGCAAACTTTCAGTCTGATTAGTTGAACGTTTTTTCAACCCACGGTTAGATTTTTAATGGAGCTGCAAAATATAATTAGAAATGCTCGGAAGAGGGATCGCCGAGTCACCGAAACCTCGATTCAGTCAAAGGAAAGGAGATCTAAAATAAATACCGTTGACAGAAATAGGCGTCTAACAGAAAGTCTAATTGAATGCAAAAATAGGCTTAATTGTAGCTTAAGTTTCGCATCACTTTCTTCTCTTGCCGAATTTTCGGTAAATGTAGAATTTGCGGTACACTCCTGTTTCATGGCAATTTTTCTTGGCGGAATTTCATTTGCCGTCGCCAAATACTGTTTTGGATGTGCAGTGTGCTTTTTATTGCTCTCTTGCGCATGCTTCACCTGAAAACGAGAGATTGAGCACGCAATGCTTGCGGCATTTTAAGCCTGTACCGGGCAAATTTTTTAACTTAGAAAAACATCAGCGTCTTCGCTTTCAGCATAGCAGGAAACTAGTAGCTTCGCTTTTCCATTGAATGTTAGGAATCTAGTTTTTTTTAATAAATTCCGAAAACTAGAATTTCCGCACGCAATGTCTGCGGCATTTCCAGCATGTACCGGGCAAATTTTTTAACTTAAAAAATATCAGCTGCTTCGCTTTGAGCATAGCGGAAAACTGGTAGCTTCGCTTATACATTCAGAAACGAAACACGCAGAATAACATATGAGGTATTGAACAATCCGAAGAATTCCAAACTAAATTTTATTCAAATTCGAATTTATCAACCAATCACATCGAAGAGTTGAACAAAACAGCCCAATCGAAACATGGCGCAATATAACCTGATAAGCAAAACACCGATGAAAAGTTCAATTTCCGCGCACGCATGCACTCTTGTCACTCGTTAAAGAAATCTAGACTCATCCAAAACAAATGTTCTCAAATCGCCGCTCTTGGCGACACAGAGTTGGCGACCCAGTTGAAACGTTAGGAGCCAGAATGCGCCAACTTGACTGAAAATGGAGCGCAGGACATCTGCGCGGGATCAGCTAGTTTAATAGAAATCTGTGTGACCGTTCGCGTTCATAAGGAAGCAGAAACTGAAAAATATAACAATTTAAATAGATGAAATATAGCATATATTTTTATCAACACAGTTATAGATGAGGTAATTGATAGTAATCTGAAAAAGTACCGTTTTTCACTGTTTGCCAATAGAGTCCACATGTGTGCAAAGAAACATGTTGGCGCATTTTCACCCGATTTGCCTCTATCATCTGGTTCTAAGATAATAATAATCATAACAGCTGGTTAAAGCTAAGTCAAATCAATCATCACATCGAAGTTCCATAGATTAATTTTCATTTATTCTAATAAATAAACATAAAAAATTCATAGCTCATATTTCATACTCATGTTGCAATAAACTACATATTTATAATAGAAAATTAATACCCGTATCACAGCTGCTCTTTAGAGTTTTATTTACTTCAGCAAACACGGCATGTTGACTAAATGAATAGGGTACGAACTCATGAAATTTATATTTGATGGAGAATTTTAAAGATAATAATAATTGCCTTTACAGTAAACATGCAATTTTTCTGCATTGCATATTTTATGCGAAGTTAGTCAGTGTGAAATATGCTGTCTGATGTTTGCTTAGAAAGTGTTTTATTATGTCTACATCCATTAAGGTATTATATTTCAAGTGTCATGCGATAGTTAAACATTTAATAGTTTTTCGCCGTGATTTAGAATAAAGAAGGTAAAGATATAATTTTGAATGTTTTTATTTTTTAATGCGGTAAACACTTATTATTTATTTATTATTTTTTATTCATAATCTGAAATTCAAGCTTTTATTTATTTGTCAAAATCTATTTAGAAATTTAAATGACCAACTTTACCAACATAAAGTAATGCCCCTATACTTTTTCAGAAATTATTCAATGAATCATATAGATCGTTTTTTCACTTTCTCGTATACGAAGTGTACAAAGAGAAAGTATTGTAATCGTCAAAAAATTCGAACTCCAGATTTCGACGAATCTCCACGTTTTAGACCTCCCTGAGTCCGAAAAACCCAATTTTGGAATTATGTCTGTCTGTGTGTCTGTCTGTCTGTGAACACGATAACTCGAAAATTATTAGAGCTATGGGGATGAAATTTGGTATGTGATCTTTACACATAATTTGTAGGTTTCTGTCAAATTTTGGACAAAATCCGTCTACGGGAAGTCTGTCTGTCTGTTCGCGTTCATGTGAACACTATAACTCAAAAACTTGAACAGATAGATGGATAAAATTTGGTACACAATTAATTAAAATTACTGAAAATTGTGTTTTCTTTTAGCGCAATTTAAATGTTTCGTTAATTAACTCTTTAATCCCGGGAGACTTTTTCCTTCTAGCTCCTTTAAAACCTGAGCATTTTGAGAGGAAGCGACATGAATTGGACTCTCCCAATCTGGGTGGTCATTTACCCCACCCCTGCTATAACCTCCCCTTAAGGTGCACGGAAATGGGCTGTGGTTGCCAAAGATAATTGGACCCCCTACCGCACTTATCTTCTCAGCGATATCAGAACCTCACCTCCCCTCAAAAAAAGTTAACCGCCTCAGACCGGCCATCCTCGTTATTAAGGCGAAATTTTGAAACCTCCCCGGACCGCCTAGCTCGGTGTGAGAGGGTTAAAAAAATTGTATCAAATTTGCTTATATTTAGCCAAAATTACTTATATTTCGTGCTTGCTTATGGATGTGAATATGTAAGTATGTATTGGTAAGAGGCGCATAAATATATCGCTGCCTAGGGGCGGCAGGTACTCTAGTACCGGCTAGTTACCTCTAGCTAAACCACGTCGCGTTTCCGGCTATTCATTCATTTATTCAACTGGAAAGTCAACTTAACTTTTAACTTCAGAGCGCAGGTTGATTATTTCGACCATATTGCAACAAAATTGTCTTGTGGGTGTACGTAAATGCAATGCAATAAGCAGGATTAAAAAAATAAAGCTCTTTATTTTACAAACATTCTAGGAAAAGAAACACAAGTATTAAAACAGCATTTGTAAAAATTCACGATAGAGTTTACCAATAAATCTCAGCACATAGTTCAAAAGTGTATCAGCTCACCAGCTTGCTTGCTGATCAACATCCAACTGACCCTTCTTGTAATGGAAAGTTCAACTGAGCACCCGCCCACGCAGGGGCTACCTCCTGCCATTGAAAAGCTTTGATCCATGGCTTGATGTTTTTGGCCTCTACTTGACTGACTGTTCTTGGCTTGAGAGCTTGCTTTTGTACTTTTTCAACAGGAAGTGACTTCATTACGTAGGAAGTGACGTAATCTCCAGAAAGTTCATGAAGCCGGTAGAAATAGGTTGAAAGTTCGAGGTCCTTCTAGAAAATTCCTTTTGTGGCCAAAGTCGCCAACTTCGCCGCCATGACGCCATAATGGTCGCCAAGAACGTCAAATTTATCGCCAAGTCGCCAAGTTTGTCGCCAAGATTAGTATCTCGGGGAAACAACTTTATAGCTTTGTAGCAATATATTCTTATATAATTCTGGCTTGTTTTTGCGTTTTCTACCAATCTTAACAGATGGTGAGCCGACTTTTGAATCGTCCTCCCTATGTCGCAAAAAAATTTTATCAGGAGGATGCTGTTTTCAAAATGTCTTACCTCTTGCGTCATAGAATAAAAACAAAACAATATTACACCTTTAACCCTCTGACTGCTTATCCCACGATTTCCGCGGGTTGGAAGTAAATCTGTTTTTTGCTGCATCCTGCTATTTTCGCAAGCTAATGTGCTTACTTAGTACTATTAAAGAGTTGAATCATATTATACTAATAAAGCTTTGCAAGTAAATAACAATTCGCTTGGTTCAGTGCTATTTGAACATAATCCCAAACGTCCGAACGTCGCATCTAAATAGTGGTTTAACACAAAATCGGCAGTCAGAGGGTTAAATAAGGATTGCAAATAAGTATTAACCTTCTCCTTACGGGCTATTGTACCAGAAAATATTTTACCTTTGAATGCGGGTCGGTACAATTGCTGTACCAGACACAATTGCGAATTCTACTCCCCGTATTCAACGCAGTCCTTCTGGTTTAAGTCCCCTTAGCCTACAGGTTAAAATATTCTTGTATAAAATGCAAATAAATGCACATATAAGTTTTGATTAATTAATTTTTTAATAATAAATTAATATCATTTATCAATTGCATCCATAGAATATTTCTTTGAGATAAATCACAAGAAAAGCCGTGTTCAGCCTTTCCATTGAATCCAGCTTGCTTAAATGTTTTAAGCGTCGTTACGAAAAGAATTCATTATAAGGATTCGTTTGATTGAATAACAAGCGAAAAAAATTCGTTCAAAAAGATACTTGAAAAGAGTTTTGAAATACAAATAAATAGAAAACAAGTTAATGTGCCTAGGATTTCGAGTAGGGAAATATATTTGAATAAATTCAATTCTATGTTTTTTTTCCTATCCTTCTTATAAATATTCAAAATCCAGCTGGAATATTTATTTCAAATAAAAGTTTTCTTAGATAAAATGAAATGTTTACCGAGGACGACATATTGGCAAAGATTTATTTTATTCTTAGGTTATGCGCGTTTTTTAGTCGAAATATTTTTTCCTTTCCTCTCATTCCTAAACGTCTTATGGAATCTCAAAAGATTTGCATTAAATAAATGTAAGTAAAAGTATTGCCTTAAGCTATTAATAAACACGAAATATTTAAGGTACCCGACTATGTTCGGAAAAAACATTTTACAAACGCACAAAAAAGATTTACAGAGCTAAATAACAAAACTAGGCTTAAATAGTCACAATTAGAAATAAAAATTCATATATCATCAGCAGTTTTTGAAAATGATATTTTTTTTCAAAAATTTTAATGAAAACTTCATTGTTCAGAAAAACAGTATAATTGAAAAAATATGGGACATATTTAATTTTAATTTCGCATGCGTACTTCTCAAACTATCTAGAATGTAACAGATTGTGAGATAAAATTTATTTTAATAAATAAATATTTTATGAACATTCAAATTTGGCATCATTGATTTTTCGCCAAAATAATCCTATGTTTCTGAACTGAAAGTGACTGTAATACATGACTAAATAAGGCTATCATAAAATCTGCTGTCTATTACACGGGGGCATGGGGCGGCTTTCTGTCTATTACACCCTCAAAGGTTTTTGACACAAGTGTACCAAATTTCAATGAATTTTAATGAATATTTCAATATCACGTTTTTCGTGGACCAATTTTAGTGAAATTTTCATTTTTCAGAAAGCGCATTTAAAGAATGTAACAACACATTAGTCCAACTAAATGTCAAGTAATGAGATATTCAAGGAGTAAGAATAAAAACAAAGACTGTTTTAGAATCTTAAAAGTTGTGGCTTTATTTTTAAATCATTAAAAAGTTTTTGAATTTTTCTTCTAAAATCGTTTTTTTAACCTAGTCGGATACCTTAATTCAATCATTGAGCTAAATTTACACGAAGAATTAGAAATGGTGTAAAATTAAAAAAGATGTAGAAAAAAATCCATAAGTTTGTGGAAGCATAGTTCAGAAAATTTTTTATCATTCACATAAACTGCAACTTTTTCTTCCTATTTCACATTATGGATTATTCCCTTCAAACTATTCCCAATTAATGGCTTCAGAACCCAGAGCGAATGTCCTCCGCTCCACTTTCTCGTATACCTACTCAATAAGGCGAGTTTTGTGTTTATCTTCGGCTTTTAATGAAGAGAATCGAATATAAATTTTGGACATCTTCTCTTTGACCTTTTAGGCTCATAACTTACTACAAATCTGAAATTTTGGTGTCCAGACCGACGCCAAATTTCATTTAGTTAGCAATTGGTATTTTTAATTTATCTAGTTTATATACATAAGGATATAAAAGACAGCCAGTGTCCCCGTTGACGGATTTGGCGCAAAAGTTTATACAGATCCGCAATTTTGGCGCCAAAAGCCCAAACCAAATTTCATTTATCACATCACTGCGCTTTAGTTATCTCTTTCACATACAGAGAAATATGCAAACAGGCAGACATACCATAAATTCTTGTAAATAAGAGTTTTTGTTTTGTTATGTGTTTTAGCCATTTTGCAACTTTAGTCTTTTACGTTTTATATCTTATTTTATTATCTTTTAATGTAATTTTGGTTGACCGGATATTGTAAGGTTCAGCGGCACCATGCGAGTTCTCGGGCATAGCACAGGGACTGACTGGTGTTCAGAACTTGACTGAGACCGATGAAATGTCCTGCAATTCTTAAATTATAATAGATTTTGTTTTCTCGGTGCTTGTAGTGAGAAAAGTCCTCGACTGTTTTTATTGTCCAGGTACTTGCTGGCAAGGTTTTTAATATATTAATACTTTTAATCTGATTTTTATGGATTTGTGATTTATTTTTTATTTTTTTTTATTTTGTATCGTGTGGTGGGTTTGTGTGTGGGTTTGGGTTTAAGTATGCGTTTTTGCGTTAGAAACTTTTTTTTAATTTTGATATTTTCAATATTATAATTTTAATAGTGACTATACCTCGATATGATTGGTGAAATTTTATTCCCTCCAGCCTGATTTAATCATGGCTGGATGAGTTATTGTGACATCAAGTTATGATGCTTCTTCTAGCTGGCTGGTTGAAGCATGTAATTTTCTTTAAAGAAACTGGATGTTTTAATTTCCACCAGTGTTCTTGGTGCAGAATGTAGCAATTTTTGGTGATTTTAATAAGTCTACACGAGCTTCGCGGTGGCGGGCCTGTGGTTCCTCGGGGTCTCCGGGCCAGCTGCTGTTGGCTCCCTTCCCCTCCGGATCGTTTCAGGCCTTAAGCCAATTTGGCAGGCTGGATCGGAATGGGTTGTGTAGACATACCATCCTTTGGCATATTTGGTCCCAAATTTGGGTACTTTCTTACTATAGCGGCCCAAGTCTGCAACCGCCAAATCTCGACAAAGCATCATCATAGCGGAATCAGCTGCTATCTGTTTGGTTTAATCTCAAGTTCGCCAAGTAAGCCCGGAGGCCACTATAACAGGAAAGTACCCAAATTTGTTACATAGCTACAATTCCAGTCATAAAAAAGCATACCAGATTTCATCTATCTAGCTTATTGCGCTTTTGAATTATTGTTTCCACAAACAAACACAATTCCAAGAATGTTTTTTCAGAACTTTGGGAAGTCTGGAACTGACGATTACTTTTACTAATCTCTATATGAGAAAATGAGTAAGCCATTCCAATCGATTTTATTTAGTGGATTAACGTTCCTATTTTGAAGATACAGTAGGACGGGCATTATAGGGATGGGCAAAACCTACCGGTTTTTTTTGTTTCGGTTAGCCTGTTTTTTTCGGTTATTCCCGGTTATAACCGATTATTTTTTTAAAAAATCCAATAACCGAGTACAAAAGCAGGATCGGAAGATAGGCTCAATTTTAGGTTCGATTAGACTAAAATTTACCAAGTTATGAAGCTTTGAATTTCGTCATCTTAAGTCAATCTACGACAACCGCTTCCTCGAGGCGTCTGTTGTTTGGCAGATTACTAAAAGAGTCTTTATGAACAGATAAATATTGGGAAATGGATTGATTTCCTGTGAAAACAATATTAATAAAAAAACTTGTTTACAATCGGCGTTTGTTTTTCATAACCCCCTTGAAAACCGGTTACTTTGAGCGGTTTTAACTGCCAGGTTAAACCGGAGTAGAAAAAACCCTGAATAACCGAAAACCGGTTATTTTCGCAATAACCGTCATCCTTAGGGCATTGTATATTTGGTTCCAGAGATAAGGGTGCATGAGATTGTACTACAGTAAAATTTCGTCACCGTCCGAACCAGGGCTGTGACGGATAACTGAATAGACGGATAACAGAAATCTCTTAACACTTATGTACAGTGACGCGTTTTCTCTGTTGGCTTGAGATGGAAACGAAATCCTTTAGGAGTGAATAATACATACATATCGTATTTAATCTAACAAAACGATGAATATAAACTGTAATAAAAGAGTAATAATGTACAGAAATGTATTGCAATGCTACAATATAAAAGTCAGTGATTAGTGGTGGGTTTGGCGCACCAGATCAAAGGCACCTCTTAGTCACTTCCGCTACCATACAGTACAGTCACTTTCAACTTTATTCAGTAGGGTGTAAAAAGTAATCAGTGGACGGTTTTAAAAATGTCAGTTAGTTTGTTGATATTTTTAGACAATGACTAGTAACAGAAACTGACGGTTAAACAAGTGTCGGTTAATCGGAGTTTTACTGTACTTTCCAAACTTGTGCATTACAGAAATTAGATAGTTGATCCCGTACAACAGCGGTTCCCACTAGGGTTAGGTGATACTGTATCAACTTGATACTTTGTATCAGGTACACAAAAGTATCAGATACACCTAAATGATACAGAGCAAAATTATCAGGTACTCGGTATCAGTTCTCTGTCTCGAATGATAACGATAAGTAATCGCTTCCGTCGCGTTTCTTTTCGGTAGGCTGATACGAAGTATCAACATGATACAAGTATCATGTGATACAAAATATCAGATTGATACAGTTCCGGGTTGGGGATAGATTCGCGTTTTCGGTAGAGGAAATGATGATGAAGTGCATGTGGCCTTGGTTTTGAAGTTATGACGGGTGGGGGTGGAAAGGAGAGAAACAAATAGTTAAGTGTATATATCGGAAGGCGGGATTCCCGAGCTGGGATTGGTATGTGTGGGATTGATATGTAATGCATTAATTTTGTGGAAAAGATACGATAGGATTTCATCATCATACACGCGTGTAGGAACATCTCGATCAAGAATGATCCTCGAAGTAAGTAGGTACTTCCTTATTAATGAAAGAATAAAATAGTAGCGAGAAGAGAGGTACAATTTTCTGTATTAAAAAAAAGCTATTCAGAAAACATTTTCGCATGATTGTGACATCCATGCCATCAGAACTCATTTTTTCGATAGTGGTACTGTTCTTAAATGACAAAAAAACAAGATTATCTTCTGACAAAGTTAAAAAAATTAGTTTTTCAAAACTATAATTATTGAATTATTTTTATCTCTCTCTTTAACTCTTTCGTTGTTGTACCTTGTATGTTCTCAATGTTTTACTCTTGTTAATATGCCTACTTCCATCTTTTCTTAATTAAAGTGAAATTTCATGTTTTTTGTTTTAATTTGTTCATATTTAACTCTATATATTAATAGACATTTAGCCTTACAAACTATTATCTCCATATCTTCCAAAATCGTTTAATTAAAATTAATCGTTACTTTTAGCTTTAGTTACTAATTTTAATTTTGTACATTATTTCTTAAAGCATTTTTAAAAAGTAAAGACTTTTCTAAAACTTAAAAGACTGATAGCAACAGTTTCATTTCCATTTTGTTTTTAAGTATTTCATCGTATATTTATATTTTAAAATATAAATATTTTGTGTTTAATTATATTTTTTGAATCATTATATTCTGAAAATTCTATTCATGTTCAGCATTTAATTTTTGCGCTCAATTTATTTTAATAATAATAATTCTGTTGTTTGAGTTACTTATTTGTTTCGAATAAAGAAATGCTTAAAGTAAAATATATTTATTTAATCATAGGAAATCCCATTAATCTTATATACCTAGTAAACATTTCAAAAAAAGGTTAAAAAATGCGTTAGAAATAATTTTATTCCAGGTAATGATAAGAAATAATATATATAGGTAGTTTTAAAAAACACACACACGTAACACATTCTAGTAGCATCGCCAAGGCGGAAATCTTGTATCAATACCCGATTGCCGACTACCCAGTTTCGTAACGACAGGAAGGGATCGGTTATCGGCTGTATCAGATACAAAAGTATCAAGTAAAAGTATCAGGTACAAGCGCGTATCAGTATCAACTTGTACCTGATACAGCAAAACCAAGTATCAACCCAACTCTAGTTCCCACCCTATGGGCCGCTGCCCACTTGTGAGCCGTGGATAGAATATTAGTGGGCCGCGGAACGCTAGTCAAGAGTCGAAGTCAGGGGAGCTTCAAGAGTCTTCACTCATTTTTTGCTTTATAAAACAATGGATTTTTATTCCTTTTACAGTAATCTTTACTAATTACTGACATGTACATGAATATAATTTACATATAAATACATATGTTTATATTTTTTAATTGTATATTTAGTTGGTGGGACTCAACATATTTTTTTACACAACAGGTGGTTCGCACAAAAAAAATGGTTGCGAACCGCTGCCCTACAAGATTTAAAGATCAGTCTTAAAGAGTCTTTCGTAAAAAGCTTATAAGGTTTACGAATAAGGTAAGGGTCTCAAATATCGTTCACTTAAGCTATTATTTTAATCAGAGGACTAATTCATGAGGAATTTGTCTAAAAACTATCCAATCTATTTTCTGGACTGTTATCCAAAAACCTATCGAATTACAACTCTAACACATAAGTTTAACACACATGCCAAAACATTTTTGCGACCGCGGCATTCTTCCTACTAAAAACAGTATTCCTAATATCGCTCACTATATATTCCCTAATATCTCCTATATCTAAAATGGATTAAAATTAAGTGCAGCTTATGTTAAGATCATACTTTCTTTATCAATCATGAAAACTAAGGCACAAAATAATTGACAGTAAAGTAGACAGCTTTTCTATACTTTTAGGAATTTAGTAAAGTATTGTTTTAACACTTTTCCTCTAATTAAATCATCAAAATAAAAAAAGAACGTAGGAGCATTGTCAGGTGATAGGACATCAACCATGTATTTTTAAGGGTAATTTTTTTAATATAGTGAGTGCCCTTCAGAGTGCTAAGGCGATAATGGGAATACCCAACTGGACGATAATGGGAAAACTCAAGCGGACGATTTTGAGAACAACCTAACCCTCAAACATAGCGGCATCCCCATTCGGAATCGGATCGCAAACCAAAAAATAAACTACACCAAAATGTAGGCAATAATTGTAACTATCGCCGTATAACATTATGACTTGAACATTACTGATTACACTAAAAGTAATGAAACAGGATTACTAATTAACCTAACACGAAAATCAGCAAAAATTCTCAGAGAAAAGGAAAAACAGCACAGGTTCAAATGGCTTCCTCAAATCAACTGCTGAAGGAGGAAGCTTTGTAGTTCCGGTAGTGATCACCATATACCACTGAAAATCAAGAATAAACCATGGTAGGCGATATTAGGAACGTAGGCGATGTTTGAGTCTCCTACCTTATATATATTGTTACACTAATCGTTCTGTGGGTGTATGGTGTAAAAATTCCAACACGCAGGATAATGGAGAATGAAGGTTTATTCACAAATGTGGAGGAAAACACGCAGCACATGTAACAGGAAACAATATATCGTGCACCACAGATTAGCAACGTAAACAGACAACAATTCACAGGTAATAACAGTTCAGCACTTTGAGATTTAACAACACAAACAGTCAGCAAATCATTAATAACGACAATAACAGCACTCTGCTCGCCGGCTTCCTAGCTCGCACTGCAGACGAAATCTAAAGTCGTTCCAGTGGATCAACGCACCCCTCTCTGATCCAAGTGTGGCCCTTATATATTCTCCCCGACAGGCCGTGACGTCACATGGCATTTTCTCGTACATTCGAGCGTATTTTCTTTCCTAATAGAGATATCAAGAAAGGGGTCGCATTTTCTGGAATCATCGATTTATCGTCAAGGTCGCCAAATTTGTTGGCAAGTCTCCAAAACGGTCGCCAAGGTCAGTGGTCCCGGAATGGCAGCTGCCGGTCACTCCATGCTTACACCTGTAAAACTCCCTCCCCAACTATAAGACTAACGAGGCAGGAAAGCGACATTACATCTTTGTAACACTATGGCATACCCAGATAACAGGCTAAGAAAGCCAAAACAACAAGATATCTTGGATTAGTCAGGACAGTCCCGTTTCTCGACCGTTTTTAATAACTAGAAAATCACTGCCTCTTCATTCGAGAGATTTCCAGTCAAATTTGACGTGTTTAATTAGATATATATGCGAGAGAAATGTTTACCATTGATTGAAAACAGACAAAATAAGCACATATTTTATGACAGGAAATATTTTATTTACAGATTATTTACATAATTATTTATTTAAAAAACCTCTTCAACATTCAGTGTGAAGTATTTTTCGTTGTTTAACAATTTTCTTATAATTCAATAATCATGAAATTCCTAGCTTGTCAAACGTAAGTCAAAAGTTAAATTTTCAAAGGAATTCTTTTCCGAAATTCTAATCACAACGTTGCCAAAAAATATTATCAAATCAAATCATCACGATTGCAATAAATAATCAGATGCATCGTGGAGTCCAAACTATATCACTCGCATGATATACCACTGACGTGATTTACTACTTTCTATTAAAAAAACAGAAATTATTTTGAAATATATGATTAATATAATTTAAAATTGCTCGGGAACTATTGACCATAGCGAGATAAATTTTATATCAATCGATACAAAATTGTAATTCACTATTTTAGAGCTATTAAATTTGAAATTAGAATGACAATTACTCTTATTACTCTTTTAAATTTAAAAGTAATGAAATTTAGGTTCTATAACAATGAAATAATGCTGTTTAACGTCTCGCAGTGCTATGGAGTGAGTTTTGGTGACGTCAGAGCGTTACCGAGAGACAGATCTGGGCTATTATATTAGTAATAATACCGGTTAATAATGATATAATTTTTTTGTCGCAGTTTAAGTAAATAAATCACAATGAACTTTTTGAGAAATATTTTAAGACATTTAGGTTTTAAAAATCAGCTTCTGTAGAATTCTTCCAAATTTTACTACAGTGAAACCTCTCTGAGCGGCCACCCCTGTGAGGTCCTGAAAGGCACCCGCGAATTTTCCCACGGAAAGAGTGGCCGGGCCTCCCTGGTCGCTAGGAGAGAGCGGTTAGTCAAAGGGGCCGACAAACCCTTCCCAGATTGCGTCATCCCGGAGGGTCTCCGTTTGAAATTCACCGCCATCTTGACCTCGAGTGGACACACACGGAGCAAGGGAGATAGATGCATTGCGTACGCCTAGCACCAATTGCGATTGAGGAGAAAAAGACAGTGTTTTATCATTGGGAGAAGGGTCCCATCTCCTGCAAATGAGGAGCTGAACTTTTGACCCCGCCTAAAAAGGGCAGGTCCCAAGGAGGGTTTTTAAACTGGAACCCGAGAGGAGAGAGAGAGGATGGAGAGAGATCGAAGATAGGTTGGTTTGAAGAACCGGGGAATTAGATTCCCGTGACGGAGATTTTTTAGAAAGCAGTTCTCAGGCTGAGAAGCTGCTGTACCGGGCCTTGCCCGTTTACCTAAGCCGACCCGCGGCTGCATATCGCTCGTCTCGAGTGAGGAGTTCTTAGGAACCCTTGATATAACCCGTGAGAGGTTATCTGATCGAAATCTGAGCGGATTCTTCTCTCAGATCATTACTTCGGACTCATACTCGCCAGAGTAAAACTTTTAGAACTTTGCTATACCTCGAGTGAGCTCGTGAAATCTGCGAACTGAATTTCCAGATTGAATTCTGACTTGTCTAATGCTATCTCGTCCTGAGTAGCGGAGTTGTGTAATTTGATATTAATTTGTATAAAGTGTAAAAAGTAAATTAACCAAGATTTTGGCATTAAATATTAATATCTTAATATGGCTGTTTCGTCTGGTAAGTCCTTTATAGTTTAGCATCGCTGAGCTAAGACCCTACACCCCTCCGTTCCGAGAAAAATTGGCCGCTCAGAGGGGGTGGCCGCTCTGAAGGGTTTTCGTTACAATTACAAGATAATTGCTATAATACATAATATAAACAAGTCTGACACATATTTCTTATTTAAAATGAAGTTTGAGACTTATCTAAAGAGAAAATAGTACTTTATTTAATAATTTTTTACATTTTTAGTAAAAAGGATACAATTCGTGACTGTTTTAAGTTTTTACCCTTCTCGGAAAAAAACATTTTTTCAAGTTCGTTTTTCAGTCTAAATAGTAAATCTCTAACCTATACGTTTGTCAAATGGGATGAGCGAACCCACCCAGCGGCCGTTCAGAGGGGTTGGGTGACCGTTGCAAGGGGTTATTTTAACATTAGGTCTATGGGCCGAAAAATCCGTGCCACGAAAAATTGGCCGTTAAGAGGGGTGGCCGTTCGAAGAGGTTTCACTGTACTTAAAAGAATATGGTCATACTAATTTGAAGTGCCAGTCTGAAGAAAAGTAAAAACGTACCAGTACAATTTATGTTTAACATTTTTTTAATATTTTTAAAAAATAATTTGCTTTGCTATCGTTTTTGGAAGTTTTTATTGTGTATCTCAACAACTTATTCCCCTCCGCCACCTACAAACTAGTGTCCCTGGTTAAACACCAGAGTTCGAGAGAGTCCCGGATTGAAATTCAGAAAACGTAAGTAGATACGCGATGCTACGTACTTATTTTTATCATAGAACTGAAATTAATGTTTTGGATGCGAGATATCAGTTCAATTTTGAAACCCGAACCTAAGTTTTATAAGAGATTCAGGTAGCCAATTATCTACCTTTAAGTACTTCTCATATTTCGCATACATAATTGTCTTGAAAATCTATACGTGTATATTTTATGATTAGAATATCTATATCAACTTATTTCCATTTCGAAAGTAATGATTATCATTCTGTTTTCCGAAGATACCGTCTCAAATTTATATCAGAGTCTATTTCCACTGTAAGCTCAAAGATACTGGCGACTTTCTATTTTAATATTTCGTGTTTTTTATTGTCTGCTTAGCTCAGATGATAGTTGCCATAACGAAATATCCACTTTCACTATAATTTCTGATCTCTTCTAAATCATGTTCTTAGTCAAGATCCTTCCTTATACTGTTATATGATCTGTGTTTTAACTATTCTAGTTGAACCTATTTTTTTAAACATTTTTCATAGTACTGCCAAAAACTTATCCGAATTGTAAAACTGCGACTGATTTCTTCAATACGTACTTCGCCTAATTTATATCTCAGACAGCTTCGGTTTCATAACTTTCTCAGAAGAGCCGTTTGAAGTTTTTCAGGTGAGATAGAGTTTCGCACAAACGTGCTTTGCGCCCATAATTGTAATTTCCTAGTATAACAGCAATTTGCATTAAAACCTCGCATCAAAATACTTTTTACTTTCGTTCAAAAAGTATGTATAGAGAACAAATTATTGTAGTAAAAAAATTAACCACAAACTTTTGACGAATTTCCATATTAACCCTCCCTGAGTCTAAGGAAATATGTATGTCTACAAACATGATAAGTCAGATCACAAAGAGTAAGATAAATGAAATTTGGAACCAAAAACCGAATCTGAAACCAAAATTGTATATCGGTATCAAATATTATACAAAATTCGTCCACGGTAAGAATGTCAATCTGTTTGTCCGCATGTTCGAACTAAATGGGTGAAATTTTGCATATAAACACCCTTAAAACGCTGGAAAATCTCCAAAGCAAGACGATGACCGCTGCACTTCATTAGTGCCAAGTCGCCAAAGCTAATGGTAGTAATACTTGCATTAACTTCGGCGACCTAGCGTCATTTTTAAGAGTGTGTACTGTGTACCAACTTCCAGATTTCAACCTAACCTTCAATCCCAAACTGTAGTTCTGTATGAATTTTTGAACCAAATCTGTCAGATGGAAAGGGTATTTTTCGTAAACATAATTATTTTCACTATTTTATGGAATAACAAAAAAAACAAGTCAAATTTACGATTGAATTTTCATATGCGCGTTGCTATTTATGTGAATGAGATTAATTTTTGTTATGTATTAATATATTCATTTTTAATTGTTGTATTCATTTACTCACGTGTTCAGATCCACGTCAAGTCAAAATCTAACATTTATTTTCAGTTGCTGTTTGGGCATGTCCATTACTACTCTATCCGTTGAACATATTAAACATATTTCTGTTGAATATATCAAATAAAGTTTTCTAAAAGTTTTAACTAATTAAAAAAATTGAAAATCCGAGGAAAATATCCTGTAACAAAATGGTATCATTAATCAGTCATATGGGTCTTAAAATCCTTAACAGTGTATTTTCTGCACCATCTAAATATATTACCCCTTTTAATTTTAAAAATGTGTTGTCGTATAGATTCAACTAAAAGCCCATGAATCACTTGAGATGTTAACGGATTACCGGTTGTTTTTCTCTCGAATGATAACGTACATAAATGATTTAATTTTAGATTATGAGTGCAAAAAAACCATAATTCAATGCACGAACTGAGCTGAGGATACATTGGTAAAGCCCCATCTTGGTCGGATTTTTTTTTCGAATTTCCGACCCCCCCCTCCACCTCCGCCCCCCAAAAAGCATTTTTTTGCTGAAATATACGCTCTATTCTGAATTCGAAAATGCAAAATATTTTTGTCAGGAAGCAGTTTTTGCTTCACCTACTGGTGCCCTAATAACACAAGACGCTGCACAATATTGTTACGATATCTTCGCGATATTGTACGGCATTGAGAATACCGGGCAACGTCGTAGCGATATCGTACAATATCTTGTGTTAATAGGGTGGTCACACATGCGATATCCTGCTCACTGATCTCCAGTTTTCCCTGCAATGCACGCAAGGTTTGTATTAAAACAAAATACTCTCTGGTAATATATTTATCAAATCTATTGCTTTGAGGTATTTAAGATAAATATCTGCATGAGGATTATTAATTATATGTAAAAAAATGTTTTTTAAAAATGGTTTCACAACCTTACCATGAAATCAGCTTCATAATCTTTCTTGACAGTCAGGGCGTAAAAACTACATAGAAATCATTTGTTGCCGATTATTTTATTGTTTATATTGTCAAAATCGCGGAATATAACGAGACGCGTAAATAGAGACGAATTCACGCTCAGCGATGCAATTTTTCTCTTCGTCGCATGATATGCGACGCCGACCGTACGGGTACTAAAAAGCCGAACGTATGACGTGCGACGCCGACTAAGAAGGGATTAAATTCTCCTAGTCCAACCCGCAGTGGATGATTAATCCGAAAGAAGATCAATTTTTTTTTATCCAATTAATTAGCCTTTTCGTCGTTGCTTTATTAAACCACAGCGTGGCTTTTAACTTAATTTCTTATTCATAAATAAACAATTGATTATCAAATAATAATGCGAATAAAAAAATAGAATTATTGTGATAGATACATTAGTTCTTATCCATCATAGTATACCTATGCATTGCTAGCGTAGAAAATGAAGGAGCGATTCTGTAAATGTAACTTTACGGCATAAGTCATATTCGCGCACGGAAGCGTCGCAAAAGTTCTGAGGCTGTAGACGGTAAGGAAATAAAACAAACATTCTTTCAGAGTTGAATTCAATAAATAAAAATTAATGAATGAAGTGGATATTATTATTTATACAGAGAGCGATATCTGTTGATGTAATAAATCGTGTTTATTTTTGTTAGTTTAGTTCAATCATTCCAAAATTAGTTTTTAATTTAAAGCATGACTTCTTAAAATTTTCATTTTTCATTACTTCTCAGATTGAGCATTATAAATTTTGCAACCGAATTTCTATCCAAAAAATCTTCCAGTGAAGTTTGCGGATAAATAAAAAAATTAAATATTAACAAATAATAAATCAAAAGAAATTTAATTATTGTAGTTTTTCAAAAATTATAATAAATTGCTTATTGTCAAGACAGTTTTTAAAAAATTGTATTTAAAAACTGAAAAAAAATTACTTAAAATTCTGACCGAAACCAATGCTCTCAAAATTCGAGCCACCCATAAATGTTCGTACTAACCCCATTTATGGTCACGACTCACAGTTCAAGACGCGCTTACTTAAAGAACACTTTTATTTCCAAAAATGTATTTTATATTGATGTTTCTGATACGATGCTCGAATTGATTCCTTTTCGAAAATTATTCACGCCTACATTAACAGAAAAATATTTGTCATTAATAATTACGTTAATAAATACATAACTATATTTCAACAATCACTTTTAACTTTCTCGTCTATAAAGTATATAAAGAGAAAGCATAATAATCGTCAAAAATTCGACCTAAATCTCTACATTTTAGACCTCTCTGAGTCCGAAGAAACAATTTTCGGTATTATGTCTCTCTAGAAACACGATGTATTAAAACATAGTAAATTAAAGGGATATACTGTCCGTCCTCCAAGAGAACTCTGCTCGCCACGTTGTCTCGTTGACGGCGTTCGCTATATCAACGAGACAATTTGGCGAGCAGAGTTCTCGTGGCGGATAGATAGTAAGTTGGTATGTGCTTTACACACCAAAATCACAGATTTCTATCAAATTTTGCTTGATATCCCTCCACGAAAGTAAGTCAGTCCGTATGTATGAGAATACTATCAATAAATAACACGAATAGCGAAATAGATTCAGCTTGGTACATGGCTTTATTACTATAATTGTAAACCCGTATAAATTGTTGGGCTAAAAATCTGTGAACGCGTTCACATCTGATGATACGTCTGTTCGTGTATATATGAACGCAATAGATCAAAAACAGAAATTAGGTATGTGGTCTGGACACCAAAATTAAAGATCTATATCAGATTTTGAACTCAATCAGAAGAGATCCAAAATCCATACACGATTCTCTGTACTATACAATGAATCTCCATACAAAACGCGTCATGTGGAATCATGAGAAAGCCAAGGGCAGAACATTTCCGTTGGCAAAAATCGCAGTTAGCAATATGTACATAGATTAAGTAGTTAATTATGTACGTAGATTGACACCTCCTGGTGTCAAATTATCTGTCAATAAATCACATTCTGGTACTTCCACAACCAGCTGATTTCCCTGATCTCTCACCGTGTGATTTTTCTCTCGGATGAAGAATCTGCTTAAATGGCAACGATTTTCAAGATCCGAAGCAGTGCAGTGTCAAAGGCACTAGAGGAAATGGCAAAAAGGGGATTTTTTTGTCTTTGTATGAAAGGTGACAAAAAAGCATGGTTGCACAAGATAGTTACTTCGAGGGAAATACCAAATAAAAAGGTTCGCTCCGTATCCATTCTTCCGTAATAAAATAAGTTTGAACTTTTTGAACGTAGTTGCATAGATTAAATTTTTTTATGGATTTGTTAAATCTCTGTAAATTAAATCATAAAATGGTTTGAAGAGAGATTTGTTGGTTTGGCTTTTCATTCCAATACATAATGTTTTAAATTTCCACAAAAATCTAGTGAATTTAACACAATAGACTCATTTCATGCAATATAATGCGAAATTAGCCGTGACTTTTTAATATTGGAATTAGGGGGAAAAGGAGGTGAAGGTGACTTCGCAGCACAAACTAAATTAATATTTAATTTCGTGGGCTGTGAATCTATACATGCCATTGTTGACATTATATGAAATGACCCTGACTGAGCTTGAACCAGTTTGAAGAAGGGAACGAATCCAAAAATTATTATCTCGTGTAAATAAAGAACAGAAATCTTCCTATTTTTCTTATTTATTAAGTATTATGTCTATTGTTTAATGTCGTGGACTGTGATGCTATACATGCCATTGTTGACACCATATGAAATGACCCTGACTGAGCTTGAACAGTTTGAAGAAGGCAACGAATCCAAAAATTATTATCTCGTGTAATTAAAGAATAAAAATCTTTCTATTTTTTCTTATTTATTAAGTATTTAACAAAACTTTTGCATGGGATTCTTTACACACTTTACCTAGTAGTTCTCCCTTTTTATAACAGCTAACAACGAGCGTCAATATGATACCACACGTTTTAGGCGCATTGTGCGCGTTTTGATTTGTTTTCGGTGGTTTCCTTCTTCGAACTGGTGACTCAAATATGATCAATGCACTTTAAATAATTGATATATTTTTTTTCTAATATCATGTCGTTCATTTATTGTGTTTTATCAAAGAACGAAATATGCACAATTGTAAATCCGCTGTTTTATTTTTTGAATTGTTCTGCGTTCTGGATAAAAGCAAAAAAAAAATTAAATGGATAAGCAACGGCAAGCTTCAAAACTTTCTCAAGAACATGATATACATTTACAATCATAAAAAAAAATCCTGCATGGCTCTTCCCGAATAAATCTATGCGTCTGTCACATACTGGTCTTTGTTCTTTAAACGCTTGGTCGGTTCGTGTGTCCCTAACAAAAATTTCAGTTCACGTTTGTCCATTCATTTTTCGGAGAGGGAAAATTAAAATTTTATTTTTGCAAAAGATATCGCTATGGTTAGAAAAGCGTGAATCGAATTCTTTGGTCAACATTTCGTGAGTTAAATTGAAATCCCACCCCGAAAACTTTTCCAACCTCTCCCTTTCCCCCTTCACTAACGACTCCGCCAGCTCAGATATTGATCACACGAAACCTATTTTCTCTTTTCCCTCCCCCTCTTTAGTCCACTCTTCTACCCCCATGGGATGAATGGTCGCATCCTCACAACTCTCTGCCGAAAATCCCACGCCAAGCGCTTTCTTTTTGAGTGCCACTTTGGTACGTTGATCGCAGCCTTTGGCGATGCTTATTGGCGACTTTCTGCGGTGGAGAGGCGAAATTGATTCGGTTATTGGAGGGAAAAGCAT
>BGPR01000257.1:22067-35690 GCA_013235015.1 Araneus ventricosus
AGCCTTCATCACAGGCAAAAAAAGCAATAATAAATAATAAAAAAGCAGGAAATATTTAAATTTGATGATGCGAAAAAGCTTACAGCCTTTCTTAATAATGTTTCCATACTTGTTACGTACGCGCAAAAATGCAAATCCGTTATAACATTCGCTTTAATGCGATTAGAAAGGTTACAGTTAAGAAACGGTAACATTGCAAAGGCGTATTGGGTCCGAGGCTATCTTTAAAAAGGAGGGAAAAAATTCGGTGGACTTTTTCTTTTGCGTCTTTTAATCATTAGCAATTTTACTTGCAAATGAGATGTAGAATGAAATTTTTGGAAACTGGAGAAACTCATTTTTATTTCAGAATGCGTGTGGCGGATCAATTGGGAGAGAATATATTAAACATATTTTTTTCTCTTTCGAGAAAAGTTCATTTTTGTTCAGCTCGATCGAAACATCTGATGAAGGTATTATGCATTCTTAAGTCTTATCAACAGATAACACTGAAACATGCGAAGTAGAAACGAACCAGAAACTACTGGTTTTTTGTTGTGTGAATGCGAGATTCAGTTGGAAGATTTCTGGAGAGTCGTTTAAGTAATGCCAGTTTTCCTACTTTTTATCAGGAGTGATGTAATCAGAATAGTCAGAATTTTAGAAATTTTTATTTTCTAAAATCGAAAATTGCCAGGTTCATGAAATGAAAACTCATTATATTTCTCAAATTTTCTATTGTAATCAGTACATTCAACGAAGGATTAAAAGTTGTAAACGTTGTAAGTGTCACCCACCAGGGGGCACCACAAGCATGTGGCAGAAAAGTCACCGAATAAGCAAGCGGGTTCTCGCTTCCCTGGTGGGTATAGTAATAGCGTTCCATTCCGATGACGGAACGTACCTCCTTCGGGAGGGGTTGGGCCGTGGCATGTGATGGCTTTAAGGACTACGACTCAGTTTCCGAGTGCTGTCGCGGCGACGATAATTCAATTTACCCCGGATGCCTTGGCAGGGTGGGGACAGCTCAACTTGTGGTTGAAAGCGTCAAAAAAAGTTCTCACTAGCAACAAGAATGTTCACACTAGCAACATCTTTACACTCTCTTTTGAACTACTTAGATGACTATCAGACACTTTTCGCGTTTACTACATCATAAAGCATTGCTCATTTGTCAATTTAACGTGGAAAACGATGCTTGAACTTTTTGGCACTTACATCGCATACAGCTTTTAGTCTTCAGTTCATGGTCACTTGATGTACGTTAGTGCCATTTTGGAATCTATTGAAGTCACTCCACGCCGTTAAAACAGCGTGCAGTTAGAGTTAAATGACCTGCGAAGTTACATTCGTCATGCGATTGTGTTGTTATGTATATTGAAGACTTAAAATGTTAAACGTTGTACATGTCAAAAAAGCAAGCACCATATTTCGCGTTAAAGTGCCAAATGAGCAATGCTTTATAATGTGGTAAACTTTGATGGTGGTAAACGTGGTGGCTTTACGTGTGATTTTAAATGTAGTATGGCGGCCTTGTACTCCTCTAAATACAGTAATATCTCGTTACATTACTCGTTATTGTTATAGAGGGATGTATTGTTATATCAAGGGGCGATATAATTATTGTATAAAAAACTTAAATTTTGGCTCTTTTAATGTGGACACAATACTACAATATATATTTTGAAAAAAAGCATCACCAGAGGGCTAATGATTTTTAAAGCATACAAAAATTTGAACAGCTATAGCTTTAGCAACTCCTGCAGAAACCATAAGATCATCGTCCGCTGTTAAATGTTCCTTGCTGAGTTAAAGACTTCTGAAGGCTCAAAACACATTCTTCAGCATCTGAAACATCGCCATTTTTGGAATTTTCGCCATTATCCGTTTGCGTAGCCTCCATGAAACAAAGATCCACTTTTTTCCAACAATTATGAATTATTTTTTCCGTAACTTCCCACCAACTCCCAGAAGAAGCACGCTTCGTTCACATTTACAGCCTTAAAAGGCTCTTCAATTTTATTTTCGATGTTTATGAGTATCCAATCCACGCAGCGTCAATATTTTCATTTGTGGAAACTTTCAGTCGTGTTCTCTGAGAGTTGATTTCATTGGAATTCACATCCTCTTCTTCAGGAAAGTTGCAATCGTAGATTGAAGCCAGTCCATATTTCTTGGTCGCATCAACCTGCTTCATTCCATTATCAATTTCTTTAACTATGTTCAGTTTATTCTGAAAGGATATTTGCCTTCTAACTACCATCTTAGTTGAGAATTCAGACGAAAATGAAAGATTATCAAATTTTTCGATTGAAACTTAGAATCAGTGGAAATTTAGAAATTGAACAGAGCTTCCATGAAATCTTGAATCACATACGCCATATACACCTGTTGCCTTGAAGAAAACTAAGTTATTGTATCCATTTCCTAGAAGAGAAACGTTCTGGATGGTATGATCTTTCGCTTCCGGGTATTTGGAAACAGAAATATTGTTACAGAGGAAGAAAATGGTTTTGAGATTTTTTAAAAACATTGCTGGACAGGGTTTTATTGCTGTACAGAATATCGCTATATTGAGGGGAGATTAACATTATGTTCTTTGCAAATTCACTAGACCACAAAATTTTATTATTGTAGAGGGATTTATCGTTGCATCGGATATCGATGTAGAGAAAGTTTACTGTAGTTAAAAAGAGCTTGGATTGTACCTGCCATATGTTTGGCGCAGCATAGCCAAACATGGCTCTTGCGCCAATAAAACCCAAGCACCAACCAGAGCTTGTAAAAAGTTCGCTAGTGTGATGCATAAAAAGCAAGCCTCCCTGTGGGTAGTGTAAACAGTTTTTCTGTCATTTCCCAATATTTTTATTTGCAACGTTTACCACATTTAGTCTTCAATTGACTCTGTTGATAGCAAAGTAAAATATAAGTGCAGTGATCCTCAAATTTGGAAAAAAAAATTAATCGAAAAAACGGCAACCTAACCTAAACAGTTGATCATCTAAAAATGCATGCACAAATTCCAAACAGGTACGCATGCGCGTGTGCACCGTACAATGGCTAACTGTTCACAATCCTATAGAGTAGTGTTTGTGAAAGTTAACCAAGTCTCTTTCTGTTGAAAGAGACTTCGAGACGAAACAGGTACGCAATTACCTGTTGTTGTTGTGTTCCTGTATAGCAATTCCTCTAGATATCTCCATAGGAAAATTATTCATAAAAATGTTTTTAAAAGCTAAAAACACGCTTTTATTATTAAACTTAAAAGTAGAAAATATTTTATTATTAAAATATTGGTGGGCAGGACAAAAATTGTAAGTGTGTGAAACTCTGATGGAAATATCCTAAATCCTGTAGAATTTATAACTCGCATTTATAATATTAAGTTTTATTAATGTTTAGTAGTTTTCTTCCTTATTATCTTCATTGTGGTTTAATTAATTTATAGTATTATTTTCAACGATTCACTTTTCTTCGATTTTTGTTTGAACCCCCCAAAAAAATCGTGGAAAAAAATTATAAAAAAAATAATTGAAAAAAAATTTAAAATTATCTTGTAACTGATAAAAAATTATCTTGTAACTGTGCAAATAAACAATATTTTTTTTAATTTTTTTACTTTTATTAATAATTATCTTCTCCTTTTTTGTCTTCAGACCAGATGCCGTCCTCTCATACGGAATCAAACTTAATTAAAACTATACTATTAATTGCTAATTAAATTCTTAAAATGCTAACATACTCCATTGCCATTAAGATTATACGAATGTTTAAAATTTCAGAACCCGAACCGGTCAGAAAATATATGAAAAAACGATTGAAAAATCCTATCTTTACAAGCATGAACGAATTGTCGTTAAAAATGTATAAAAATCCTTAGGATTTATATCTGGTGACCGTGACGGCCATACACCCAGATCAGCTTGCAGTGTCAGAATATTCCAATAAAACTCATCTTCAGTAATCGAGATGCGAGACATAATTTTTCTTTCGCTTTCTTATTTAAAACTCTGTGTCTTAGAGCAGGGGATCCCGAAGTTTTTTCCCTCGCTCACCCCTTGATTAGTCTTTTCATTTTCGCGTACATACTACTGTCATATCCCCCCCTCCAACCAAAGCAAAGAAATTTTTATCAATAATGTTAAAGGCCTAGGTAAACTTAACAGACAAATGACTAGAATTTATAAGGACTTATTTCTGATTTTCTTTTCATTACATTTTTATAATAGTATTAAATCAACGTCAAAACACATGAAATCAATATTGTAATAATCTCGCATTAACTTATAAGATTAGCTAAAAGTTACACTTCCTTTTGCTTTCTTTTTCTTCTTATTTTGAGGGCAGGTTTTGGATTTGAACAACTCTCACTTTTACTTTTTACACGAACCTGGGGAAACAAAATCCTGTAACATTTTGAATCCCTTACTTTTTCTTGTGTCCGCCATTACTGATTTTGAGTTCGCGTACCCCCAACTTGTCCTTCGCGTACCCCCAGGGGTACGCGTACCACAGGTTGGGAACCATTGTTTTAGAGGTATGGTTCTTTCATGAATTTTAGTTTTTCCAAACAAGGAATCTGGCTCTGCACAGTTTATATGGACTTGATGATGCATTCCTATGTGAAATTTCAAAAGCATCTACATGCTTTTCTGTCACTTCAAATAACGTAGTTTCCTTTAAAAAAATCTTCTGAATCTTATAAATACAGTGTCTTATGATGCCTGTGTGCAGTGGCGGCTCGTCCATAAGAGCTGCAGAGCTGCAGTCCCCCTGAAATTATTTTAAAAGATTGTATTTTCGTTTTTATTCTAATCGGCTTACTCTCCACTTTGAGAATTCAGTGATCAACGAAAATGGGAAAGAATTAATAAAAAATGTAAAAGGAAGACGGAAGATCAATCAAAAATTAAGAGAGAGACAGACCAGAGCTGCATCAAGTTTTGATCCTCCTGCGGATCCGATATTAACGCAAAGAGCAAGGAGAAGTGGGAGAAAGGCAACCCTTTCTCTGCTTGAAATTGCATTCATTTGAGCTGCATGTTTTTCATCTATTATATGGCGCGACTTCCTTATTTGGCTCTTTTTCGCTTTTTCTCAGTAGTTCAGTCGTTTTTAAAAATCCAATTCTGGAAGAGTTGTAATTTTTTGCTTCTTAATTTTTTTTCGGGTGCTGATTACGATTCTGAGGTTTGCCACCAATAATATTTGTTGGAATTTTAGTTATAGACAAGAAACATGAAAAAAAATTTTTCCCCTAGTTTTTTTTTTTTTTTTTGCTTATAACTCAAAAACTAATAATTTTTAGTATATCATCATCATATACCAAAATAATCAGCACAAAATTAATTACAACTTAGGTCTATACAACTTTTGAAGCACTGCTTGTTTCTGAGCTGACGACCAGAAAATGTCCGTGTGACTAATTTTAAGTCTGTTACTTCAGAAGAAATCAAATAAATTCCATAAAGATTCCAATATTTTGAAGTTTTAATCAATACTCTGAATTCTGAAACTCTTTCAACCGGTTATTTTGTAAGACATATTTAATATTCAGTAGGATTGAATTTGTATTTTCTTTACCAAATATGATACATAAATTCCGTTTCTATGCCAAAATTCATCTCGATGTCTCTCATCTTTTCCACGCAAGAACGATTTCTCTTTATAGAAGTGCATTTAATCATGCATGTAAAATTCAAGTTCAAAATTAAAAGGAAATTGAATTTGGCCGTTGGAGAATTGTTACTATGTTCCGAGTTTAGTTATATTAACGTCCCCTTTTGAAGCAACACGGGGGCTATTTTGGGACGGACTACGTAATTTAGAACCACGGCAGATGACGAGGACGACACCTGAGCTGGCGCCCCCTCTCCAAGCTTCTACGCCACACCAACGGGAGGGCGTTTGGTCATTGCGTATGATTTGGCGTGCAGCAGGCCCCATACACGGCGAATCTTCGGTGGAAGCGGGTTCCCCAAGGCCGGGACCTTACCACTAGGCCACCGCGGCCCTACTATGTTCCGAAAATACCGAATAAAATCTAATTCATCAAAGCGGGAAAACAACTCGCTTTTACGAGAAAGTTTTCAGTGATGTTTTATCAGTGAATAAAGTAATACGGATATGTTATATTGGATATAAATTCAGCAAGTTTCTTTCACCCCTTAGCAGTTTCATTTTCTTTGATATCTAATAAGATGATCCCTGGCTGCCATTTTCATTCATCTAAGAAGCCACAGAATACTTGAGACGTTTATAGATTCTATGTAATTTTTGTGTCAAATTATAATGCTAAGTAATGATAAACTTTAGTTTATAAGACTGAAACTGAGATCATGCTATGCACTTACGGCGTACGGGCACGACTGTTAATGGGGTAACTGCAGAAATGGATACAGTTTACTGTAGTATAGTAGCACAGATCTATTCTCAAAAATTTAGCTAATTGGGGAACATAGTTTGGTCAACAGATTATTTAATTCTATTGAAGTTAATTTCTTCATTCTTGCAATAAAACAGAACATTAGCAATACGAGTCGAAATAGATTTAAGTAAACTAGAAAGTGGTTCTCAATTTATGGTTGCGTCCATTTGGAGCGAGGGAAGAGTAAATGGGGCTCGAAATCATGAAAATAGTAACGAAGAGGGAAGACAGAGATTCGGACCACAAATAATCCGAATAATAATAATCCGAAATGTCGTAACATGATTATGTTTTAGGTTTGATTCGTCTATCTTGTCTTCGCCTAGCTCGGTTGCATCATCCATTAGGGGCCGCGATGGCTTAGTGTTAAGGTCTCGGCCTTGGGGACAGAGGGTTCCAGGCTCGAAACTGGATTCCTCCGGAGACCCATCGTGTATTACGCCTGTTGCGCGCTAAATCATGGGGGGTCAAACGCTCTCCAGCCGATGTAGTGCGGAAGCTTGGAGAAGGGGTGCCAGCCCAGGCGCCGTCCTCGTCACCTGACCGCGGCTCAAGATTACGACGTCCGTCCGAAATAATCCTTGTGTTGCTTCAAAAAGGGACGTTAATGTAGCAAAACTAACTGCATTAGCCGTTGCATTCTGTACATAACGTGTTTTTTTTCTATGACGTAATTTATAGAAAGATTGGCAGCCAAAAACACTATGATGATTTTTTTCTAACATTATTTTAAAAAATCATGTTTTGAAATATGTTAAAACATCGGTTACAAATAAACTGAAAAAATTATTAAAATTAAAGGAAAGGAAAATTGTACGGAAATAAAGCCGATGTCGCTGAAATGCCGATTCTTTGAATTTTAAATTAGTGTAAAAGTGAATTTTGTGCTACAGTAACATACTCCGAGGTCATGGAGAAAAGCCCTTCAACATTCGATTAATTTTTAGTTAAAAAGTTAAGCACTTGAGCCGTATTTTTCTGTTTCTCAGATAATTCATGTTTATGCGTATAATTTATTTAACTACTATTTCTCAAGACATCTTAAGAATATTTGATATAAGAGACTTTATTAAATCCAATAAAGATTTAATTATTCACTTTATAAGCATATTTTGAAGACTTTAAAGCAAGTAGATCAAAAGAGCTAACCGCTTAGAGCAGGAGTTTCCGAAATTTTTTCCCTCGCGGACCCCTTGATTAGTGTTTTTATTTTCGCATATCTCATTTCGACTCCTTCAACCATCCATCTATACAAAGACGTTTTTATGAATAATATTAAGGGCCTAGGTGAGCTTCAGAGTCAAATGATTGAAATTTATAACATTTGCAGGACTTATTTTTCATTTTACGTTTCATTCTATTTTTACAATAGTATTAGTTCAACGTCAAAACAGATGAAATCAGTATTGTAATAATTTCGCATTAACTTATAAGGATGGCTAAAATTTACACTTCCTTTTACTTTCTTCTTTTTCTTATTTTGAGGGTAGGTTTAGCACTTTTACAACTTTCACTTTTGCTTTTTACACGGACATGGGAAAACAAAATCCTGTAACACTTTCAATCCCTTATGTTTTCTTGTGTCCGCCATTACAGACTTTGAGTTCGTGTACCCCAACTGGTCCTTCGAGTACCCCTGGGGTACGCGTACCACAGGTTGGAAACCACCTGTAGTACGCGTACTGGAACTGCCTTAGAAGGTTAAATATTGAATACCACCTGAGCGAGCACCTACTACCTAAGAAGAAACTGTGTGCCAAAATTGGTAGTTCAACGGTCTACCCATTAGAGCGCTTTGATCGATTTTCGCATCACGCATGACAAACCAGGTGATTTTCTGATAAGGTGTCAGCATATAAACATTTTCATGTTAAAACTCGAAGTACTCTAAACCGGGTCATTTTGCGTAGTTCCACATATGGAGAGGATTTGTAATATGAACTACGCCATTGTATAATGCAACCAACCATTCGCGATTTCCATTAAAATACTCTAAACGCATCTAAAATCCTCCTTTTTCTTTACCAAGTGGTAACTGCTTTTTTACTTTCTCGTATACGAAGTATACAAAGAGAAAGTATTGTAATCGTCAAAAAATTCGAACTCGAGATTTTGACGAATCTCCACGTTTTAGACATCCCTGACTCCGAAAAACACAATTTTGGAATTATGTCTGTCTGTCTGTCTGTGAACACGTTAACTCAATAACTATTAGAGCTACGGGGATGAAATTTGGTATGTGGTCTTTAAACATAATTTGTAGGTTTCTATCAAATTTTGGGCAAAATCCGTCAACGGGAAGTCTGTATGTCCGAAGTCATGCGAACACTATAACTCAAAAACTTGAATAGCTAGATGGATAAAATTTGGTACACTGTTTTATCGTCATGAATGTAGGTCCGTATAAACTTTTGGGCCAAATCCGTCAACGGGCTGACTGTCTGTCGGTCTGTATAATAGCATACTTGTTCAACTCCATGCGCATGTGTAAATGCCTGTGCAAAGAAGGGATACTCCGAAAACTTGGCAGTTTGCCAAAAACCAATTCTGGCGGCGAGATTTTGTAAGGAAGCAAACATTTAGGGCGTCTCGTTTTACTTGCGTATTGGAAGCAATCTCTGCGCATGCGCAAGCTATTCAGCGAGCAAGCTATTCTCCTGTTTTCTTCTCCGCACGCGGAACTTGCATTGCTAGAGTTTGACAAAAAAATAAATATTGCGAAGTTTTAATACATACGTATCTTTTTGAATATGATTCTTCACCTCAATATTTTACTATCACTATAATCAACAATGAAAAACCTTCTGATAGTCATTGCATTCTGGGTTACAGTTGGTTCGAACTTTTTATCAACGCAGGGGGAAGGGAAATATAACAAATGTTTGAAAAGTATACGAGAAAGTTTAGGGGAGGCCACTCCCACTGGTTTTTGAGGTTGTAATTTCAATGTTTTCCGGAGATATCTTTGGAAATGTTATGTGAAAAAAAGTGTGTTAAGCCATTTTAAAATTCCAAACATTATCTATACAACGATATGAATTTCTTCGTGGTATTCTTTCTCCGAAATAGGAACGAGGAGGCCTTGTGGTAAAGTATATTGTTACGGAGTTGTAATGTTGTTGTTTTTTTCTGACATGCTAATCTTATGACAAGAAAGGGGGTTTTACAGAGGTTTTGCCGCAAGCCAAGCAATAAACCCGACCTTGGCGACAAAACGAAGCTTCCAAAAATTGCCGGAATTATTATCCTATCTCTACTAGGAGCGGTAATATGGTGAACATTCCAGAGACTTCCCTGTGACGTCACATCCTGTTAAAAAATGGGGAAAAATACCAAGCTACGTTAAACGATCAGACAGTTGGTGTTTGGTCAGCAGTTCAAGATGGTGAAATGAAAGAAATTGATCTCTATTGAAAGTGCTGTGACTGATATTTATTACTGATGTGCTGCCTGTTTGAATTTTTAATTTATAAAAGTGCTGCTTAGTTTTGTTACCTGTGCCACGTTTTGATCTTCTGGAATATTTATTTATTATCCTGCTTGTTGGACTGCATTCACGTACACACACCAAGTGATTCTTGTAATAATGTCATGTTCGGAAGAATGGAGGGTTCTATGTTCGAAGCCTTAATCGATAAAGTCCAGCCGTGTATGTGGGCCCGGTGCACGTTAAATCTAATGTGTAGGATCAAACACTTTCCAACTGGTGTGGTACGGAGTTTCAGAGTGGGAAAGTTTGGGACGTGCGGGCTCAGGTATCTTCCTCGCCGTCTGACCAAGGTTCAAAATTAAGAAGTCCATCCCTAACATAAAATGTTTTTCTTTTCATCTCCGTATTTTTTAAAGAATGATGTTTAGCTATAGCCAAAACTTATAGACGAATTAACCCTCTGGCTGTGTAATTTTTTAAGTCACTATTTAAATTCAACATTTGAAAACGTTTTCAAATACCGTTGAGCCGAACGAGGTGTTATTCATATGCAAAGCTTTATTAGTATAATATGATCCAACGCTAAAAAAGTAGGGGGAATGCAGGGACATTGATACACTTTTTTCGGAGAGCTGAAAAACGATTTTACCAACAGAAATAATTAGAACTAATGCACGAAATTTTAACATTCTTTTTTTAAACACATTTGTTAATCTAATATAGGGTTTCAGTCGAATTTTGGTCATTAATGACATAATAAAATATTTATTACAAATTTTTCCTCAAAATGGATTCGTATCAATCTTCCCCATGCTAGGGGTACATTGATACACACGGAAGTATCGACAATAATGATGATTAATAGGTGTGAGATCAAAACAAATTTGTTTTATCAATAATCTTTGCATTCCAAATCAATGCTTAAAAGTTTAACAAATTACCAAACTTTTATTGTAATCAAAATTCAACATTTTTAATGAGACTGGAAAAATGAAACAATACTGCCTCAGAAAATAATTTATCTCTACAAATAATAAAGGAGAATGGGTGGGTGTGGGTTTAAAAATACTTTGGAGGAAGGAATTGTGTACCTCGAGGCCGTTTTTGAAAATTTTAATCAATTAAAAATTAAGGGAAATTTTCACTTTCTTTCTTGACGACTTACGAAAATAATAAAGCAGAAAAATAGCTTTTAAACCATCTGGAAATGCAAAAAATTATTTTTTCGATGATATTAATTAAGTTTCCGTACAATTTTTTCTCCAATTTTTATAAATTCGTAAAAAAATATTTTAAACTTAAATTTATTAACTTTATTTGAAATTCAAACCGTTTTCATTGTTGAAACAAATACTTAATTGTGTGTTTTTCTTAGATAGTTCATTTTTACGTTTTTTCCATTTATGAAGGCAATTTTGCAAAGTAGTTGCTGTTGAGACTCATTGATACACACAGAAGACTCATATCGAAGTTCCCACGAGTCAATTGTATCAATCTGCCCCAAAAGCCTTTTCTGTGTAAAACAAGTGGTTAATTAAAAACAACGCTTAAAAACCAATATATTTTCAAAATAATAAACCAATATATTTTCCCCTCAAAACTTAATATATTTCAGAATTATAAATGTTTCTTCGTACCTTTCGAGTAGATTCCCTGGCAGGAAAACATAGCGAGTTAAAAAAATCACACAACACAGAGTAAAATTCAGTTAGACTAGAAGATTAGAAGTTTGATTTATTTGTAAATTAACTTTTGACTCAACATGGTCGAAAAATATACCCTGTGCTAAGGATTACAGTGGCATATATGTGAGGGGATGCGAACATCTTGAGTCACTCCAGTCATCGAAATTTGTGTTCTGCATCAATGTTCCCGCGTATCATCTACCCCAACTCCCCTACTAAGCACCAAATTTGCCTGTGAAAATCGCAGGATGCAGCAGAAAATAGACTTGCTTCCAACTCGTGGAAATCGCGGAATACGCAGTCAGAGGTTTAATATTTTTGATATTTTCTCTAAATTTAGTTTCCTTACGTAATTCCGTAAGAAATTCTAAAAATTATATAATTTGTCTAATAGTTCTCGAAATATAATACAAGACATCGTCTTTTCACTTTCATTAATTTTTTAAACTAAACGTAAGTGAAACAATTTTCAGACATCAAATTAATGAACAATTCTAATGCCTCCTTATAAGTAAAATACAAGTCCTAAATATTGTATATAAAATCACCTAAAATATACATATATACATTATGCGAAGAATAAATTTCTTTATTATTTCAAATTCAATAGGAAAATGTCTGCAATCTAGTGGAAAACGTCTATATCAATCTCTCTAGGGGAATTAAGTCGTCAAGCTTTAATACTCGAAATTATAGGATTTGTCTTGCATTATTTGCAAGGCATTTAAAAATTGAAAGCGGATATCTGTTTTATCGCGTTCAGTAATTTTAAAAACGGATTCTTTAATCTATGTAGCATGTCAGATATTTAAGAATAAAGCATTTCAGTTGCTTTTTATGTAAAATTCTTGTATTAGAATTTCCCCAGCGCAAATACGTACAAATCTATAAATGTTGGTAAATGCCATCATGTTTCACTAAATCGCTTTGAATCGACAAGAAAAACAATTGCAACGTCTATTTATCTGTCTGCGTACTTAGTTCATATACATTCATCGCAAAATGAAGGAATAAAAATGAAACGTCATGAAGTAGTTAGTGTATTTTATTTTTCAATCGACTTAACAGTGTATTGACGAAAAGAAATAGTATAGATAAGTCAGGTTCGTCCCTTTTTTCTCATTTCAGTAACATAAATAATCTTGTTACGAATCTATAATACCGTTTCCCTGCCAAGAGAGATAAACATAGATTCGTAATGGCTGCCAAGCTAATGAACCCCTATGTTGACAATAAACTTGACGACCCTTTCGCGACAAAATAAATGTTCTAGAAAATGCAAGAACTATGGCCCTATCTCTATTAAGAACCGAGACATGGAGATTTTCTGGAGATGTGACGTCGCGCCCTGTCGAAAAGCTATATATATATATACACTGTAAAAATATCCGTTTTTTTCCCGGACTTTTTCCGTATATTTGACGGTTTAAAACTGTTTTGTTGACAAAACGGTTTTTCACCGTTTTCTGCTCCAGCCATAAACGGTTAAAACCGTCAGTTCAAATTCTACTTTTCGTCATACGGTATTGCTTTCCGTACGATAACTTTCCCTTTTCTTAAATGTAATTTTATTCCATTCATTTCATGTTTTTAATAGGGTTCTATCTCCAAAACCTTAAAACACGTGTTCTGGCAATAATTGATTTTTACACCACTAGGTGGCGCCACTAGAGCCATAGTGACTTTAAAACTCAAATACATTATTTTTTCGTTATTTTATGAAGTCTCCGGTGGTCTAGTGGTTAGAGCGACTGCCTTTTATTTCTATGAACGCGGTTTCGATCCCCGGCTCGGAGGAGTTAGAAGTTTTGTCACCATCTTGCATCGAAATCGTCCAAGTAAGTTCAATTAAAAATTATATTATTTAAACTAATTGAAATTAATAATTAAGCCTTGATTAATTAATATTCCTAATTGATAATAGACATCAGCACATTTCAACTCAACTCGAACAGAAGGAGAAAAACAACTCAACTCAGTCGATGACTTCACTTACTTCGATGACTTAATTTTTACGGAGAAAACTTGATTTCATACGGTAAAAAACCGTTGTGACTACGGATTTACTTCGTAACTTTTACGGGAAAAACTTGTTCCTGTAT
>BGPR01000257.1:35700-69963 GCA_013235015.1 Araneus ventricosus
TGCCTACGGATTTACTTCGTAACTTTTACGGTTTTGCACAACCAACCCAGCTGCCAGTTTAAAACCGTAAATTTTACGGGATTTTTTTTACAGTGTACCCGAGGTGCTCAAACGAATTAACCTCTTCGGAGTTTTGTTCGCAGTGTGAATTAGTCTGCTGTTAGACGCTAGGGCTATTGAAAGTGCTGTTTCTGTTGTAATTAGAGATTTGCTGTCTGTTTGTGTTGCTAATTTATAAAAGTGCTGTTTTTCTTGTTACCTGCGATCCGTGTTTTCTGGAATATTTGTGGAATAAAGCGTCATTTTCCATTAATCTGCTTGTTGGATAGCATTTACCGTAATCCACATGACATGACGCCACCCCACACCCCTGGTGCCTGTATTCTCAAGGGTTATCTAACCAGTTGGATGGATGCAGGGTGAATGAGTACAACCACTTCCACCACAGATCCCTTAGATCCCACGCGAATGGCATACTCCTAACTGACATATTTTGTAGCAATATTAAGTTCAATTAATTGTAATCGAAGGACTGCTTGTGAAAAGAAAATGGTGATCATTGACTTTTCGTATTTTAATATCCAATGGTCTAATCTGAACTATATTTGGGACTTATATTTTGAACAGTTCTATGTTTTCGATGCCTTAAAGATGAGAACGTCGAATACCAAGGATTTATAAGCTATGAAAGAGGACTCCAATATTGGAGTGACCAAGAATGTAGCAACATTAGTTTTGGTGGTATTTTGTAAAACTATTAAACATTAGATAATTAAGAAATCGTCTTAAATTGTATAAATTAAAGGGCATTTTTTACATTACATAGTGGTGGTTTGTATTGAGATTTTTCCCTGCTGTGAAGGAATTTTTCCCCCATGTCAAAAATTCTTCTTTTCTTAATTACTTTTATCTTAAAAATTATTTTTCGAAAAGAATGTTATTGTGTGCATAGCTTGTTTTCTGTTCATCAGAAAATAAAGCATTCAGAACTCTTGTACGATATCTTTTTGCCTATAACCAAATCAAATTCCTCGAAAATGAAAAAAAAAAATTATTACAGTACAACCCAGGTTAATCGAACTAAAGAGGGAAAGCCGTTTCGGATAAAGATTTTTCTGTTAAGCCAGGAACATTTATTTCTATTTTGTATTTGATTAGAGTATGTAATTCAGAAATGTTTTGAAGGTAAGATGAGTTCACGCACAGGTAAATAATAATGTTAATACCCATTAATTGCAATTTTAGCATTTTAAAATTAATCACTGAACTTCTTGGGGAGGCTTATAAGAAATAAAATTGGGATGTCATTGCAAAAAAGGCTCGCCATCGCAACTATTTATGCGCAGTGCAGTACGTTGTTTTAGAGATTTGTGATTTCAGAGGCATTTCGGATAATCCGGGTTTCGGTTAAAGCGAGTTCGGTTAACGGGTCTTACTGTAGTTTCAGTTATTTAGCTATAGTTACTTAAATTTAAAAGACTACAAGCCAACTCAGTTTTAAAAAATTATTAACTCTTTTGCGTGAAAATCAGTTAAATGAAAATGGCAAATTATTTTTCATTTGGCAGATGCATATGAAAATCGGAATCTTTTCCTGCCTTTTTGAAGAAATAGAAAACATCTTCTTGTATTTAGAGGTTAAAACTATAAACAATAAACGCACAAAGAACAACAGCCACAACGAGCAAATAAAAAAATTGCGCTAGAAAATAAAAAGTTGAACACGCAGAATACACAAAATCATAAAATTTTGCAAACGCATACATAATTAAAAACGAAAACACATAATCACCAAAACATTAAAACACACTATTAATTCTAAAAGTCGTATTTTTTAAAAAAAATAAAGACCATTTCCAAAAGGCAAGGGTTAAAAAGTCAAAACGCACAAGCACCGAATCCTCTAAAAACACACCAGGAGTTTAAAAGTTTAAAGACGGAAATACACACTTGAGATAAAAATAAATTGTAACAATTAAGATAAAAATAAATAAGAGACTAGACTTAAAATAAATAAAAGGAAACTTATTTCGAACATTTCTGAAAGTGTTCATCTGAATTACTTCATAATTTTCTCAAAGTATCTTCAGTACCAAAGTCAGTGTGTCAGATTTATAAAATTCTTGATCTTCGCTACAGTTCAGCCGTCCGTCTCGGAAATCTGCCAAAAATGATTGAATAAAATATTAATCAAGATTCATGACGCCAACAGATTGAAAGCGAAATAGAGACTTAAAGAAAAGGCAAAGAAGAATTTCCTTTTCTAATAATGATTTAATCTATCAATGCTCCACAATGTTTTAGAACAGTGGTGCGTAAACCGGGGGTCGCGAGAAAATTTTTGTGGGTCGCTAAATTCAAAGAAATTTATTTGACAATAAAAAATATAAGGCTTTTCTTAAAAAACACTGTCGCGACCCCCAGATGGGTGTGAAAAATTTAGACTAGACTTAAAATAAATGAAAGGAAACTTATTTAAAAGGTTTCTGAAAGTGTTCACCTGAATTAGTTCATATTCCGAACTAATTTTCTCAAAGTATCTTCAGTACCAGAGTCATTGTATCAGTTTGATAAAATCCTTCATCCTCGCTACAGTTCAGCCGCCCGTCTCGGAAATCTGCCAAAAATGATTGAATAAAATATTAATCAAGATTCACGACGCCAACAGATTGAAAGCGAAATAGAGGCGCAAAGGAGAGGCAGAGAAGAATTTCCTTTTCTAATAATGATTTGATCTAGCAATTCTCCACAATGTTTTAGAACAGTAATGCGCAAACCGTGGTACGCGACCCCCAGAGGGGTCACAAGAAAATTTTTGTGGGTTTCTAAATTTAATGAAATTTATTTCACAATAAAAAAATATAAGGCTTTTCTACAAAAAAACAAGGTCGCGACCCCCAGAGGGGTCACAAGAAAATTTTTGTGGGTTTTTAAATTCAAAGAAATTTATTTCACAATAAAAATATAAGGCTTTTCTTTTGATGAAAACAAGATCGCGACCCCCAGTGGGGCGTGAAAAATTTTTGCATTAAGTGAGGGGATCAGAAATGAAAATAGTTTGCGCATCGCTGTTTTAGAATACAGGGTGGTCATAAATTATTAGACGCATTTTCAAAAATTAATAAAAAAAATACTAATACAATGTTACAACCGTGTTTTGTCTTTTCAATGAGAGAGCAAATAAAATACTTTTGTCAGGTAGGTGGCGTATCATTACGGCGTTCTAAATTTGCTATAGCGAGAGATTTGCATGCGCAATGGCTACCGATCAGCAGAAGCCGATGCACGTTTTCTGGCTTCCTTTTTTAGTTTTTCTTGACTATCTCGAACACTATTCTGTTTTAGAATTACAATTGAGTTAAAAAATTAAAGAGCGTAAAATTCCCTACAAATATATGTTTTTTATTTTTCTTCTAGCTTTAATAGATTCGCAAATAATGGCTCTCAAAAATGGGAGATGTCCAATAATTCACGACAACTTAGACCGCTGTAATGGCGCGTTACATATCTGAGAAAAAACTTTTTAAAATGCGCTCTCATTTTTTAAAAACCGTAGTTAAAACATTATGAATTTTTTAAATTAATTTTTGAAATGGGTCCAATAATTTATGTAAATTGATCCCTGTACATTGAAACTTCAATTAACCATCACTCGTTTAAAGTAGGTTTATAGTATTACAGCACATTTATGTGTATTTTAACTCTTATATTGAAGTTTATATTGATAGTTTTGTAAAATTAAATTCAATACGCTATTCACACATGCACACAAAGAAAAGATACCAGCCAAAACACATTATCATGTTTAAAAAAATCCAGTGTTTTGAAATATGTTAAAGCATTTAGTAATAAACTGAAAAATCAAATATTTATTTTTGCTTAATCGCAGGAGAGCAATAAAAATATTCATATCCGTTATTCATTAGCTTATTACTTTGTTGCATATGGTAATATAAAATGAAAGCATTGTTACAAAAATTGTCTTTAAAACTAATTTTGAAAAATGTATGAAAATTATAAGAAAAAATTACACGGATATAAAACATGGAAATCAAAATATAGAGATATATTTTTTATTGTATTACTTTCTCTATATATACTTCATATAATATAATAGAAAATGATTACACATGAACAATTCATAAAAATAGTAAATTGCCTGTAATTTCCGAAATTTCTAAATAATTTTGGTTGTAGGCAGATCTATACAAAGCCTTTTTAATTAAGGTTTTCTGTAAAATTCTAAGGAAAGGCCTTAATAGTGGCCTTTTTGTTTGTTTTATTATGATTAATCATTATATGTTGACCATAATATATGAAATAATATATTTAACATTACTAATTATTTCATACATATTCAGAATAAAATGTAGTAAAAAATAATGGTGAGCTGCATCAGTACGTTAAAAAAAAACTTTGATTACTCTTAAGGAATATTTAATGTCCTACTTTATTGGAACTTAAATGAAGGTTTTATTCTTTGAAGACCACTTAACTGATCAACTAGATAAAAACATGTTCATTTTTGTTTTCAAAAAAAATTACGAAACTATGTTTTTTTTAATTTTTTCTTCCTTGAAGTTTACTGATCCATTTACGGTAAGAATTCGTTCATATTATTAGGCCTTATTCCTTTTCTTTTGCTAGAAGCTGTTATTTTAGCATTATGAAAGCTTTCAAATTATGTAGTCGTAGCTATGCAATTAGTAATCAACTACGATTTTATTGATTTCGGATTCATTATCAAAACCTGTACTAAAAGTATATAATTTGCGTTTGAAGATCTAATCAACGGCAATTCGCTGCATAACGGACTAGCGTTCTCTGTATTGTTTTGCAAAAACATCTATATCTTAAGATGTTGCTTTGGAATTGGTTCTTTATTTCGTAACGTATATTATCGTCTGCTCTTTTTTTCGATTGGCTCTAATTTTATTAAAATATCATGTTCCATTTAAAGGAAATCTAGAAATTATCCTAGATCATTTTCATTAAAACCAAATCAAAATGTTTTCATCTCTAAAAACCTGTAATTTAACAATAAAAATTTACAAAAATATACTCTCGCTGCCAGAAAAATATTTAAAAATTGTACAGAAAAAGGACGGATGAAAGAAAACAGAAATCAAATTGAGACTTCTGCAGCCCAATCACAGATTGATAACTATTAAATCAGCAAATTGAAAACAATCATTTGGGAAGGAATTTGATCGATGCTTCTTCCCAGTGATTAAGTTGCCTTCAAGGACAAACTGCGACAAACAACGTCGATTTTCGCCCCTCCCCTGTCTTACCAATTCGTCTTTTTCGCGTCTCCAAGATTCGTATCTGACACGAAACCAGATAACACGGAATCCTCGGTGTTGTGGGTACCACTTAAATTATTATATATGCAGACACACAGTGTTTGTTTTCGTTTTATGCAAAAGAAAATTATGGTCTATAATCTTCAACCCGTGTTTATGAACGATAGTCTTTACAGCTAACAGAAATGGTCTTTTCAAAGCGTTTCTGCTGAGAATAAAAGCCAGCCGAAGCTGGTCCTTATTCTGTTTGTAAACTGGACAGTCAAAATAGTCTTGTAAACTACTCCCTCCATCCAACATTTGTTTGCCCGATTTGCCATTTTTTTTGTCCAAGATTAATAATCCGATTTTCAAAAAATCAAAAACGATTATTTATGACCATTATGTAAATTTAACAATACAAATTTGAAATATTCCTCTATCTTTTCCAAACATTTTTTTGCCATATGATGTAATTTTTTCTTGTAAAGCACTCCTTCCATCTAACATTTGTTTGCCCGATTTGCCATTTTTCTTGTCCAAGATTAATAATCCGATTTTCAAAAAATCAGAAACGATTATTTATGACCATTATGTAAATTTAACAATACAAATTTGAAATACTCCTCTATCTTTTCCAAACTTTTTTTGCCATATGGTGCATATTTTTTAAATTAAATTTCGTTCAACTTTATTTGTTTCCATTTCAGTACATCAGAACACTTCTTACCTAACGAAAAATTAACATTTTAATTGAAAGTTACACAAGAAACATTAAAAAGTTGTCGTACCTGTATGAGATAGTTATTTTCCATGCTTTTTAATTTGAGATAAAAAGTACTTCTACCTTAATTTACGAATCATGCCAACCTTTAATTTTTCCTACGTCTCTCAAAATATAATTACACTGTAATTTTCACTGTCAGCAATGATTCCAAACAGGCTAGCACCGAGAACCCCAAAAGCTGCTGAACTAGAAAAGATCCGGGAATTTCCCCGCTCCGAAAGCATAGAAGCTGTTTTCGCATTCCCTCTTGCTGCTTTGGACACTTTGCGATGCGCGTCGCTTTGCGAGCAAGATTTCAACAATGACCATGGTTTGTACATACCTAAAATACCTTCTGAAGATTTTAAAAGTACTCTCTCATCGATAATGAGAATAACTGAAAAGTTCACATAAAAGATTAATAGATTTAAAGACAGAAACTCTTTGAACCCTTAAAAGCCCGATTTTTTTTTTAAAACTGATTTTAAAATGTTTTTTGACTTTTATTCTTGAATAAAATATGGGAAAAATACTTTAAAAATCCTATTTTGTTATAAGTATGGTTTATGGCTAAAAAACAGTTTGTTACCAACTGACAACTCTGGGCTTTAATTCAGAAAAAAATTTCCTTGATAAAATTATGTAATACGGATAAGGAATTTCCTTCAACATTGAAGAATAAAATATGGTATTCTCAAGCGTACAAATAAAGGTATAAAGATACAGCTTCAAGTGGAAAGCATCAATTATTATTTTTTATTTTTTATCAGCACTCAGGTTGCCATCCATATTTGTAAATTGATTTAACAAAATTTTCAATATGTATCCTATTGGCAGAAGCGGGCATTAGAGTTGCAGTCTTATTCTCAAGATTTTAGACGTTGGTGTGGCACGGAAGTTGGATTTGCCAGCTCAGGTGTCGCCCTCGTCATCTGACCGCGGTTCAAAATTACTAGGTCCGTCCCTAAATAGCCCTCGTGTTGCTTCAAAACGGGACGGAACCTAACGGGAATATAACCTAACATAACCTCAAGATTTTAGAAGACAAAATTGGCTATATTGCTTAAAGGCAACGCTGGACCTTTAAGGGTTAAAAAATATCTGCGCCTCCAACCAACTTATATTTAACGTGTAAATAAACTTTTTCGAGCAAGCAGAAACGGCGCTCAAAATTATATATGGAGACCTAATGTGCCATTTTCAAATAGAAAAGTGGCAACTGCGAGTACATACTTTGAAAGATCTATGGCCAACTATTTAGTCCGAATTTTTCCCAATTTGACTTTGCCCTTTTCTTAATTTGGAGGAAAATGGCAAAGCTGACAGTTAAAGTTTAATCGAGGGAATACTTTTTTAGATGAAACTTTAATTTCCTCTTCACAATTTCCACTGACCCTTTTGATTAAACTGCTGTAAAGAAATCAGGAAAAAGGAAACAGAAAAACACCCATCAAAGCAGTCTGTCGAGTTGAGTTGCAAACCAGAGACTTGTACCTCAATTTTTGATTGATTCATACATATCACGATATCATTCCAGAAGTGTGAATATTTATGTTTTTGCAAAGTTGCTGCATAGGTATATATAAATATTTCACCGTCCTACAAAAAGCACAAGGAAAAGTTGATGACGGTCACCACGAAGCCCAAGCCAGTACGAAACACCTGAAGGAGTGGCACTGAGGCTCTTCAGTACCCTCTGGGCTCCCTAAGCACGTTTTATCATTAAAATAATTTTGTCCACTGACTGGAAAACCCGTGGACTAATCTCTAATACTAATAAATATGAATGTCTGTGTGTGTGTCTAACTGTTGGCGGTCTACAGAACAGACCGTTGAACCTAGAGCTACAAAGAGGGGTGCAGGTAACTTTGGAGGGTGGGAATGTGCACCTCGGAGTCATTTTTTCAATTTTTAATTCAAATTTTAATTATTTCAAATCAAGCAAATTTTGACCGTTTTCGGCCATATTTTCGTGAATAACTTCTGAAAGAACTATTGAATGAAAATGATTTTCATACCACTTTGAAGTGCAAGAAGTTATCTTTACAATGATATTAGTATGAGTACTGTGCAATAATTACTTTTAATTTTACTAAGTTTCAAATTGTCATTAACTGCGGTCAAGGTCGCTGAAGGAGACCGTTTCTCTTTTCGAATAAAGGTAGGGAGGAAGGGCGGGAGCAAACATGTCTTGAGCCCGGAGAGTGAATTCGGTTGCCTCAGAGCCCGGGGTGGAGAAGGGAGACCCTCTAAGCAGTCATTTGTCAACAATGAAAGGGCAGCCATTGTTGGTCATTTGCGATTAGAAGGAAAGGATTTAAAAAGCTCATCTCGCAATCAATAAGAATAGTGGTTGAAGAAACAGGAATGATTTTCTGAATTAAGTATAAAACATTTTAATAATAAAGATAAAGGTGATATTTTAAATTCATTACAACTGATTTATTTCCGCCCAAATTTTTTTCTACATTTCTTGCGTAATACAGAAAACATTATCCAAATATCATTACTTTCTAAATGTATTACACAAAATGACTGACTAAAATGTTGACATAAAATGCAGATCAATACTTTTTAGATCAGTAATGTAGTTTTCAATACGATGAAGAGAGCTGTCTTGTTTATAAGGAATTAGAAAGCGCAGTCGGATACGAAAAGAACGCGGGTTAAATGCCTATCGCAATTTGAAGTTAAAAATTATTTTGTTAAGGGAACCAGAAATATAAAATTATGCATAAGAGATTAATTTGAAATTATATTCCCGGCGAGCAAGCTGGTCGCCGAAGGCGGCTAGTAAGTATATATATCTGAATTGGAGTGATGTATGTTACTCTCTTCAGGTGACACACCGATTGATCTGAGATGTGTTTTATACTGATGTTCGTTTATGTAACTCAAGTTGAGTTCGATTCTATTTTTTAAATCTTATAATTATTGATTATTTTTAAAAAGTTTAATGTAACGAACGCGTCATAAATAACACTATGAACTGCTACCACACTCTGCAATTAAAACATTTCTTGTATAATTGTCTTGACGTCGGCTGGCGTTGGTCCTTCTCAAATTACATCACTGGTCGAGCAAGGTGTCTCAAGTCATTCCATTAATCTTTTCTAAGTAGAGCTCGTTTATTCTACAAATAACTTCATAAATTCAATTAATAAGTCATAATACATGCATAGTGCGTTCAGAAAAGTATTTTTTAAAATGAAATACTAAAAAAAGGACGACAGCTATTTAAGTTTTCTTGCAGGTGAGTAATGAAAGAGGCGATGAATTTTTGTTTTTGGACGCTTCATTGTGTCTGCGTTAGTACGAAATGTCCCCGACAGATACTGCTCCAGCTTCAGGTACTGTTAATTGTTGGAAATCACAAAACAATATTTTCGCATTGTCCACCATCTCCAGCAGTGACATAGCGCAAATGAAGCATGAAATCAGTTACAGAATCTTGCAATGGCTGCGCATTTATGATAGATAATTTGCTTCAGTCCCATTTTGTCACTTACCACATCCTTAAGTGAAAAAGAGGAAGAAATTGAACGGATTAGTTGTTGAATACGGTGGTTAGTGTGTATCCTTGACGGTGGCAAGCGATAGGCCAACGTAATAACGCAGTTATCAAAATAATCAGTTCTAGGAAAGTGAAACACCAAAACAATCCGATGATGCCTCGCAGCTTCTTGATTAAACCAAGACTTTTCCTGATAAAATATCTAAACTATTAAAGAATACCATACATTCGCAACAATTTGAATTAACTCTATCTCCTACAGCAGTTATTCTTAAATTTTGTACTACATAAATAAGAATAAAAAATATATGTAACATCATAAAGGAATTTTCCAATTAAAAATCAGTGTATTCGGAATGGAGCGTATTTAATCAAAGATTAACCCACTGACTGCGTATTCCGGCCCTCTACAGAGATTTCCCTCCCGATTAACCCTCTCGGCGATTTCCGCTGGTTGGAAGCAAGTCTATTTTCTGCTACATCATGCGATTTTCACAGGCTAATGTGTTTACTTAGTACTTTTATTGCGTTGGATCATATTATACTAATGAAGTTTTGCGTATAAATAACAACTCGCTTGGCTCAACGATATTTGAACACATTTGCAAATGCAGCATCTAAATAGTGATTTTAAAAAATTACACAGTCAGAGGGTAAAAACATTTAAAATTTATTTTATCCGATTATATTCGTAAATGAAATTTATGCAACTTCATAAAATACTACAATATAGAATATATTTATAAATAATGGGTAATAATCCATATTAGCAGATGTTAAGATTTATTATTGATGAGGATTAATGCGACGGCTGAGCCTGTTTCACTGTAACCAGTTATGATACAATGGGCTTTATCTTAATTAATTTCAAGCGTAAGTCAGGTTCAATTTGAAACCATATGATGTATTTATTTTTAATTTATAGCATGAATGAATATCCAGCTTCCTAAGAACATGACGTGTTGAAAGGCATTAAAGATGTTATAGATTTGTCGGAAATATATTCATTTCTTTATTTAAACCAAAAATTGCAGAAGTTATCTCTCTTGAACTCATTCATGTAATTTCTGTCACAAGAAATACCTAAAAGCTTATCTCTTTCTTGAACTGAAACAATATCGAGAACAGGTAGTGGTGTCACAGTAACATTATCTAGAATCTCTTATTCAATTTTTCTTTTCTAAATTATAAGGAAAGTAGGATTGAAACTTGTTAACAAATCAAATGCAGCGTTTTCTTTTTCCATTAGTTGTTCAGACAGTGACAGAATATTTTTTGCCGTATCTCTTTGAATGTTGGTAGTGAAGCAGCTTTCTTTTTTTAAGTTCTTAATTATATGTTCTAGTTTTTTCACAGCTGTATTAATATAGTAAAGAGATTTATAATGGAACCTTTTAAACTAGAATCCAGATCGTTTAGTATAATAGAGTTCATCAGTATCAAAGATCAAGAGAAAATTTGAAAAGTTGTGGCATTTTACATTCATTTAAATCTGTTGTGTAAAAATTGTACCGCCAAAAATAATATAATGCACAATTAGTAGTAAATGTACTATAAGTTAAGAACCGTTGCCCTACGTCAATGAATCCTATCACGTTTATGCTGCTCATACAGTTATTTTTTATGCATAAATTTATTGTCGCGTGATTTCTTAAAGTTTTTCAATGTTGACAGCTCCTGGAATCGGAACGGTACTAACATTTGGTACTAACAAAATTAAGTGTATTAACAAAACCTCGTGACGTTACTTATTCACAAATATTAGAATCAATATTTTTAACTTGAATGTTAGACTTAAATTAACTATTTTTCCTCATAGTTACTGAAAACTTCTTTATCCTGTTATTATTCTATAACTTTTTCACTTTCCTTTTTTACGTGTCAAAACCAAAAAAACATATATTCTTTATCATTAGCTTATCCCTCATAATATCAGTTAATTTTATACCCATTTCAAGTATCTGTTGCCAAAAGAATTTTATAAATGCACTTGAAAGTATGCTAAGCTGTACAAAATAGTAAAGATTGCAGGATGCATAAAATATCTCACAAAGCTGCCTGAGTGCTCCGAAAGTACACAAACAAATATTAGTTAATCTTGATTATAATACATACCAATAAAAAACATCAACTGATAATTGATATTCTGGGAATGGGATATTCGAAACAGATGAATCAGAGACGGTGACTCAGTGATCAACGTGACCACTCCCTGGCTAATGACTCTTATTGTTTTTTCAGATGCGTTAACATGATGATGGATGATTCTTGGTCAGAACGTAATTTACTCTTATTGTAATTCGACCAAAAATCTGCATTCTATGATGGACTGATTCTTTTGAATCACTTATGGATGTTTTTTGTGTGTTTGAGGAAGTATATGGCAAATGCCATACCAGCCAACAGGTGTTCCACTCAGCCTTGGGCAAAGAGTATAACAAACAAATCAAAGAATTAAACCATTTTGCATTGCATGGTGTTAGTAATAATTATTATAAGAACATAAATGGAGTTATTTCACATGACCTCATCGTCACATGATAAGCGTAACTGCGCGAAAATATTGCACAGTACAAAAACTCTTTGGTATAAATAATCAACATAATGAAGATCCTGAACAGAAGAAGACATGACATCATCATAAACTAAAGAAGCCATTACTCGTGTCCATTAGCACTCACAGCATTCATTGTGGGCAATTCCTGGATAACTATGTATTAATTTTTGTATTTATATGACTCTTCTACCTGTGATTCGCATTTACCCCGAGAGGGTGTTATTTAAACACAAACCATCTGATTGGTCTCTCCCGGTGCATGAATAATATTAATTATCTCCCTTATCTCTAGGACAAGGTACGTCAAACTAAGATGCATGTACCACTAATGTTGCATTGCATTATTTTTTAGGTTAGTACCATTAGTGGTACTAACATTATATTATTCTTTGTAGTAGTACCACCAATGGTTCATTACATTATTTTAGCGGCAATACCACTAATGGTATATTACATTATGTTTTTGTGGTACAATCTTAACACAAAATATTTAAATGAATGTTCAAAATGAATGTACAATGGTTCATCTTTTAAAATTTTTTTAATCTTTATTATTCCAACAAATATGCATTTTTTCCGTTTGGGGCGCTTCCCTTTTCTTAAGATGACGCCTATGACAGTATTCACACTGTGTACTACGAATAGTCACTATCTACCACACTATACTACTGACAAGTCTGGAGTTAATATTGAAGCCAATTGTAGACTTTTCTAAGAATTTAACTTGGCGAATCGTAGCGTCGGTCCAGTTCGCGGAAGGTTTCATTTACGAATTTAATTTAATGTTTTATTCTTAGTAATCCTTTTAGAATGCAATGATTGTTCATTGGAAAATGCTTTATGACGGTGTATATATTTTTGATCATTATTTATATGGTAGAAAATTTTAAAAGTTTGAGACCTTTTCTCTAGGAACATCTTTAATTTCATGATTTTCATAAAACCAAGCAAAAGTATTATTTTTATCCACCTGCTAAATAATGTCATCGTTCAAAGAAATGTCATTCTCATCGCATTAGTTCAGTATCATTAAAATGGCTTTCCAGGTTTCCAAAATCAGATAGGCAGACAAACATGACTTGAAAATTTGACAAAGGAGTTAGAATTATCTGTTGAATGTTCTGTTTACCATCACAGTTCTTTCTTAAGGGGAGTTGGAACCCTAAGTCCGTTAACCCTAACCCTGTTACTTCGATGCACCTTTTCTCAAAGTCTGTTATAGATACATGTTCGAAATTTTTTATACAAGTGAAGTACACCTTTCTTATGCTGAAATGAGCTTTTCGTTAATTTTTAATTTTTTATAAATTTGCAAAATATTTAATTAGACATAATGAAATTTTACCCTATTTTGACACAAAAAAATTATAAAAATAAAGTTTTGAGTTTTTTAAAAACGCTCATTTCAGTATAATGAGAAAGGTGTACTTTACTTTTATAAAAAGTTTCAAATATGTATCTATAACAGATTTTGAGAAAATGTGCATAGAAATGGTCAATTTCACATTTTTTTGTTTGGACACAAAAAAATTTGCAAAAAATAAATTTTTGAATTTTTTTTTCAAAAATCATTTCAGTATAATGATAAAGATGTACTTTACTTGTATAAAAAATTTCAAACATGAATCTTTAACAGATTTTGAGAAAAGATATATCGAAGTAACAGGGTTAGGATAAATAGACTTAAGGTTCCAAGTCCCTTTAAGTTATCTGCATTTGACACTTATAGAAAACTGAATAAATTATTATAATTCAATTTTAATACATTATTGAATCATTCAAAGACTCGACTTATACCAGCAATGAATTCTGTTATAATTCAAGCAGAAAGTGAATCAAAGTAAATATTGCAGTCGGTGACAATTCAAACTGACTGTGCTTAGAAAGCAGCGAACAGAATCATTGGTGAATGGTGTTATGCCAGTTTCATCTCATCTTAGAGCTGTAGAAAAATTAAATTAGATAACTTTCGTCTTCATTACAGAGACTGATTGCACAGAATTTCAAATAATAATAATGGTTAAAATTGAATTTTGTTCAATTATGTCAGTTACTTTTGAATATACTCAGTTTGATTTTGACTGTTTTGAAGAAGAGTTTAGTCGTTCCTTTCAGCATTAACTTTCATTAATTGGTTTTCGCGTGACGTTTAAATATCGAAAGGTATAGGATTGAGATTTTAAGGTTTCCGACTAGGTTTAGAAAGCGATTTTCGAAAAAAAATTCAAAAACTTTTTTATGATATAAAAATAAAGCCACGACTTTTAAGATTCTAAAACAGTCTTTGTTTTTATTTTTGTTCCTTGAATATTTTATTCCTTGATATTTATTTGAACTACTGTGTTATTATATTTTTTTAAAAAATGAAAATATTTTCTGAAAAATGAAAATTTCACTAAAATGGGTCACGAAAAACGTGATATCTCCAAAAAAATTAATTGAAATGTGGCACGTGTCAAAACCCTTTGAAGGTGTAATAGACCGCAAATTTTATCATAGCTTTATTTAGTCATGTTTTTCAGTCACTTTCGCTTCGAAACGTAGGATAATTTTGGCAAAAAATCAATGACGCCAACTTTGAATGCTCATAAAATATTTATTAATTAAAATAAATTTCATCTCTTGGTCTATTACATGCTAGATAGTTTGAGAAGTGCGCATGCGAAATGAAAATTAAATATGTCCATATTTTTTCAATTATGCTGTTTTTCTTAACATTGAAATTTTTATTAAAATTCTTGAAAAAAAATTATTATTTTCAAAAACTACCGACGATATATGATTTCTAATAGTGACTATTTAAGCCCATTTTTGCTATTTATCTCTGTATATCATTTTTGTGCATGCTTTTTAAAAAAAATTTTCCGAAGCCGGGTACCTTAAGATGAAAATTGACTTATTTCGAATCTATTGGCCAATTTGAAATGTTTGGCGCATAGCTGCGCGTGAGCATCATATCGTAGAAAAAGGGCGTCAAATTAGTGTCGTAAAAAAGTTTATAATTTCAAAATTGGAAATACCTTGAATTTAGAATGCAGTAGATAAGAAACATCTATATTTAGCCTTTTGAGGAGGATAGCCAATTTCATTAGAGTCTACCAACGGAGACAGTGAAAGTTAGTAACAGCAGTGCTATTGAAAACAATTTATTCTGCACATATAAATTCTATGTTATATTTTATTTGTTTATCTGAAGAAAATGAAGTAGGAGAAACTAAGGATACTTGGCCCTACTTTTACTTATGTTTCTCGAATGTTTGAATTTTTATCATCATAAAAAGATTTGTTTTTAAGAAGGATAAGTGCACTTCTGCTAAACTGATATCTCATTTAATCATAAAACAAATATATTTCATGAAATCGCATAGGGTCAAGTATCCGCAACCGTAGGGATACTTGACCCTAAGCTAGGGATACTTGACCCTATGTTTAGGGATACTTGACCCTATGTTTAAGGATACTTGACCCTATATGTAAAGAGTATTTAAATTCATTTGATAATTTGTATGCACGCGAAATTTAGATATTAGGTTAATACTACTGAATTACAAAAAGTGTTTATTATCGAAAAATGTTAATGAAAATAATAAAAAATAATATGGAATCTATAAAACGCAGTTGTTATTAATAAATCTAGTTACTAAATTAAATTAGTCAAAACATTAAATTAAATATAATTATTAAGTTAAATTAGTTCAAAATTTAATAAAGAATTAAAATATTCATTTAATTAAATGATAAAAATTACAGCAATGGAACTGAGAACAAGACAGCGTCGTTAGCGCGTTAAAGAAATGCCGGTTTTGAAAAATTATAAGAAAAAAAGAATAGCATCAAAATGAAAAAAAAGATCTAAAAAAGTTGCACCAAGCTAAAAATAGAGGAGCTTAATAGACTTACTCGGTTCTTCTAAAATTTAAAGAAAATTAAAAGCAAAAGAATAAAAATATATTTTAAGAGAAAATTCAAATTAAGAAGGAAAGACAAACTCAATAGAAATAGCGAAACATTAAATAAAACCAAATGATGGCAAATAGTTCGAGCAAAAGATTTTTATTCAAATAATAAATAAATAAATAAATAAATAAAACTTTCTTTCAGGCGAGGAAAAAATAGATTGATTAAATTTCAGTTCTTTTAAAAATCCTTACTAAAATAATTATTTGTATTATTTGAAATTATCATATTAAAAAGAAATTTTTTCGATAAATAATTACTCTAGCAAACAATTTTTAAGTAATTATTCAATATATTTGAGTTGCCATTTTGCCAACAAACTGCAGGCACCAAAAAACTGATCCCAACCACAAAATGTGCTTCTGTCGGCTGCGACATCGGAGTTGCAATAGCTTTTGATAAGGTCAAGTATCCCCAACTTTTTAGGGTCAAGTAGCCCTAACTTGACTTTTTCTAAATAATCTTAAAATTAAACCATTTAGAATTAAGATTCTGCACAACATAATATATCAAATTAAAGCTAGAAGTATGCTTAAAACTCAGAAATATTTTAATTCATCATATACTGTAACCTCTCACTTGTACGCGCTCTCTTTTATGCGCGTTTTTCACTTATGCGCGTTTTTCCGCTATCCCGGCCAGGGATATAGGAAAACAATGATAACAGTTATTCATTTATGCGCCGCACTAAAAAGCACCTCTCACTTATGCGCGTCGCAAAAATTTTCTTAGTTCAAAAAGTTTTTTTTAGAGCAGAACAAAAAACCTCTTTGCTCTGCTTATAGGAATGAATTCCCTTGCCCTTTCTCTATTGTTCAGAATCCAGGAACACATTCCTCTAACTTAAGCACAGGGGTGTACGTGGGGGTTCTTATGATTGACGTCAGTAAAAGTCGCATTTAAACAGCAGCTCATTAGAGAGGTTAGTACGGTACGTAACATGTGACATTGATCGCTAACGAAAGAACCATCGTTGGAGTTTTGGTTAGATGGTTAAGCTTTATAATGGCGAAAAAAACGAAATTGTCGCTTTCGTTTAAAATGGATGTTATTAAAAAATTCGAAGAAAATACTTTTACCTCGAAAAAAGCTTTAGCGGAGCATTTTAATATCCCGGAAACGACATTGAGAGAGATTTTTAAAAATCGGGAGCATTTCCATTTCCTTTGTGTTCTTGAAAAATAATTAACGGAAGTTATACACGTATTTGCATTTTGAAACTAATCTTATTTACATTTTGCAGTAGTATATACATAGTATTAGTTAACAATATATGTTCACTGCATTGATTTTTCACTTTTAGGCTACCTTTTGCGGTTTTTCACTTATGCGCGTTTTTTCCGCTGTCCCCTGCGCCCGCGCATAAGTGAGAGATCACTGTATTCAATCGTAAACTTCCTATCCACTGAGGAATGAAAAATTACCTTTATACCCCCAAAATATATTTACCTATACACCATTACGATGGCTTTTCATCTTGGAATGAAAACCCCCTCCAATAGACCGTACGACCAAAGGTTAAATAAAAATGGCACACAAAAATTACCAACTATCTCACAAGCTGAGAAATCAAGTAGGGTCAAGTATCCCTAGGGGTCAATTATCCCTAGTTCCCTTACCCTTTGATTTCTTAGACGAAACTGTAAAACGTGCTTCACAGCGGATACATCAGCTGGGCAGGGAAAACATTTCACTGTTATTAAGAGTAAAAAAAATGCGTCGTCTCATCTTGTATGCGCGTATATGTATTTCAATGCATTTATTTTAATCGCTCCTTCTGGTTTCACTTAAAATAAAAATTTATTACATAATGGGGCTTAACATTTCAATGTGCTACGTGATGTCACAACCATCACTGTTTGACTCAAATTTTAGTTTTTCTTTACTTTTACACTACAGTGACCTCTCACTTATACGCGCTCTCTTTTAAGCGCGTTTTTCACATATGTGCGTTTTTTTCGCGGTCCCGGCCAGGGGTATAGGAAAACAATGATAACTCTTATTCATTTATGCGCCGCACTAAAAAAAGCACCTCTCACTTATGCGCGTCGCAAAAATTTTCTTAGTTCAAAAAGGTTTTTTTCAGTACCTCTAGGAATGTATTCCCTCGTCCTTACCGTATTATTCGAATTACAGGAACATATTCCTCTAACTTACACACAGAGGTGAACGTGGGGGTTCTTGTGATTGACGTCAGTAAAAGGCGCATTTATACAGCAGCCAATTAGAGAGGTTAGTACGGTACGTAGCATGTGGCATTGATCGCTAACGAAAGAACCATCTTTGGAGTTTTGGTTAGATGGTTACGCTTTAAAATGGCGAAAAAAACGAAATTGTCGCTTTCGTTTAAAATGGATGTTATTAAAAAATTCGAATAAAATACTTGCACCTCGAAAAAAGCTATAGCGGAGCATTTTAATGTACCAGCATCGACACTGAGAGAGATTTTAAAAAATCTGGATCATTTCCATTTTCTTTGTGTTCTTAAAAATAATTAATGGAATCTATACACGTATTTGCATTTTTAAACTAATCTTATTTACATTTTTAGTAGCATGTACATAGTATTAATTGACAATAGATGTACACTGTATTGATGTTTCACTTTTAAGCTCCTTTTTGTGATTTTTCACTTATGCGCGTCTCTCACTTATGCGCGTTTTTTCCGCTGTCCCTTGCGCTCCGCCCGCGCATAAGTCAGAGATTACTGTATTTGATCACGATCATATCATCTTTAAACTAGGAATGAACATCTTTGAACATTCAGAAATCTCTAGTTTTTTCATATTCACTTTCGTGATTGATTGATTATAAATATTTCTTACTAGATTTTTATATTTTTTATTTCAAGCGCGCGAGACAAAAAGATGCGATAGTTGACAAAATTTAATCTTTTTACATCATCAATATCAGCTGTTTTTATTTCTTAGAGGTATTTCTTCTAAAATTTCCAATGAGGCGATTTCCCATATGTAAAATAACCTATAAAGCGAAGCAGTGAATAACTTTTCTCATTTATTCATGTTGCCACAAATCTTCGAAAAGTTAATAATTCTAAAGATATAAGAATCAAATGAATCATCGTGAAACCGAACAGCTCTGCAAACATGTTTTAGGAAATTACTCATAAAATAAAACAATGTTTTTCAAGCGACGGCTATTTTTATTGATTGTCTCGTCTGCCTTTCTCAAAAGTAACGGAACCATTGCATAACGAACCCATTATTTATAACGGTTTATAAAACAGTTTTCTATTTCCAGCAAACAGTTCATTTTCATTTTTCAAAAATAGACGAAACGCCTTGCACCACTCAGCGGAGTATCTGAAACCAAAACCGAAAGTAAACGGAACAATTTTTTCCGATATTTCCAAAAATCGCCAAAACGTGAGATGTTCTCCATATTCTGCCATCTCTGTTTCGTTGATCGTCCAAACTCCTACCCTAGTATCTTCCTAACAACCCTGGAGAGAGGGAACTTGGCGACAAATTCGCAACCGAGAGCATATCTTCACGGCACCCAAAATCATTCCTTAGAATGGTTTCACTGGCTTGTTTCTCCCACAGTAGGTCTCCGGATACGAATGATAGCGGATCGCTGAACAACCAGCTCTGCATCGAACTCAGAAATGCTGCATCTCTCACTTCATGCTCCGTAGCAAATATGGCATAACCACAGTTGCGGTTATTGTATTGCTTTGTGATTGATAGAATAATTGCTGCAGAAATTAACTGCGGATAATTTGTGACTCAAAAAAATTATCACAAAAATAAAAAAAGAACGCGGATAAAAAGCCGCAGACGATAATCAAAGAGGGAAGTTCTCTTTTTTCCTGATGACAAATGTTTTTGCAAACACCGGTGATTCCGATTATCAACTGCTGAAACTTTTTCCTCTATCTCTATTTATCGTTAATGACGGATTTTGCAACGGTAAGGAGTTTGATTTATGCTACTTTTTTAGATTTTAATTATGTGATGCCCGTTCTTAATAGCAGTAATTTTTGGATTTGCCGATGCATTCTCTATCAGCGCTGTTCAATCTTCATTTTTTTCTGTTGTCACTTCATCTTTGATTTACAGTTAGTCATTTTAGTATCTTCCCCCCTCTGAAAATGAGGTGATTGGGGAATAATTAATTAATAATAAATCGTTTTCCGCTTCTAAAGTAGGCAGGCGTAGCATGCACCACGAGTCATTGATTTATTCCCAAAAACAGTTACAGTTTTCGGTTCTGTTTTAGATATTTTACGCAAATAGTGGTGAGATAGAATTTCGCGTTTCTTGTATTTTAGATGTACGGAATCGGTTTTTGTTGCACAGCTTCGTTACTAATTTTGCTCTCCTTTTCTTACTGAAACTCTTCACTCTTTGTAAAGTTGTTTTTTAAGTAAGTTTTACATAAATTATTCAATCTAGTATCCAATATAAATATCACAATATAACGAACATGAAATTTTAATTGATATGTTTGTTTAATACTTAAAATATTTCTTTCATCTGTTCTTTATTGCAGTCCAATTTAACTTTAATTTAAGTTCGGACTTTCTTTTTCTGAAATTAGTGTCAATAAGTTTGGAATTTAATTGTTCTAGAATTTAAAAATATTAGCCATTTTGAGTTGCTGTTTCAGATTTTGACAGAAATATCTAAAACGATTGCTTCCTGTTACAGTAACAAACAAATAAACTAGTTTTGAATAGTTTAACATAATTTGTGTAACATTTTCAACCACTTAAAATATAATTTTTAAACCTCAAAACACGTTTTGAAGTTGAAAGTTGTGTTTGATATTGCTGTAATATTTAAATGTAATATACTGTCTTTTCCTAAATTTTTTATCTTCAAGTGTTTTCATAGATAACCGTGCATTCTCTGACAGATAATAATTTATTTTAGAAGTAATTTTATTTGATATTCTATGGCTTAAAAAACGTGGAACATAATTTAGAAAAATATAATTTGTTCATGGTTTGAGTGAATACGTATTTGGTCTTAAAAGCTAATATGAATATTCAAAAAAAGTTTAGTATTATTTAATGCAAGAGATTCGGTACTAATTGTTAAGATAAAACATTTTAAAGCTATACAGCTTGTGTTTTAGAAGCAGCCTAATTTTAAAATAGTTAATCTCTCTGTAAATGCTATCATCAACGTCATTTATGCTGATAAAATTGGCAATGGTTAGAATAGAAATCAGCACGTGCTTAATTCTTGCAACTGTGTCTGAATGGTAATATATTTTTTTTAGTTCGCCGTTCATTGCTTGGACGTGGCTTTGTCTTTTATATTAATATTTTTGTAATTATAACTAACGATATAAAAACGCAAGTGAGAACATAAAAAATTGCGTGGATCTTTAATTAATTTAAACAAGAAACTTTCGTAAACTAAAATATTCCGAGAGTATCCGTTAAGTCTAAAAATATTTTGCAAGATTTTATTTAAATGAAAATGTTTCATATAGCCTTGCATCTGATCCAAGTGCAAAGATTAAACGCTCGCTGTTAAGATCGGTAATGCAGGTATTTTTGCAATATTCTAAAAGAGAATATATTTGTCTTCCCAAATGACTTGATAGCTAATTAATATTTTTCATTTAATTTCAAGTGTTTAAAATCTCTTAAAATTGATTTCCCTTTGCTTTCTCTGTTTTCACATTCGGTGCTGTTTCACAACGAAACAGCACCGCACAGAACCACAGCATCGTTGAAAGGCTAATGAAATTGTTAAAAATGAAAGACAGAAATTAAAATGAAAGAAAAGAAATTTGAAAAAAGAAAAAGGAAAGGAAAAAAAAGAGAATGTATTACTTAAATAACTAATGAAATGTGACATTTTTCAATTTCAAAACCATATGAAATCGGCATTTTCTGTGAATACATTTAAAACTTGAATTATGAGTTGTTAAAAAATAACCTCAAATTAATGTACTGTGAATTTATAGGTAGCAAGAAAATTCCAATAAATGATTTCCCCTGATTGAAAATGAATTATATATGTTCTATTTAAAAGTGGACATTCAGCAGTAAATATGCGCTTTATGTAAAGTTAATTTGATATTATTTAATACAAATATTCCGTTAATATTTTATCAGGCTTCCAAAGTCAATCCAAATCAAATCAGTGCTTTCCAAAGTCAATCAGTGCTTTCAGTTCCCCAAATTTTTTTCTCTCTCATTATTGCAGGAAAATACTGTTGTTTGAAAACATAAATTGAAATTTTAACTAATTTGGATTATTTGTATGGATGGTTGGTGGCTTAAATAATAATCTCTATGATGGCATTGCTCATAATGGAATTATTGCTGTTAATGGAATTTTGAATGAATCTCTCTTATTTCAAAAATAATTATTCCAATGTTTTCAAAATTTTAATACAAAAAGCAGCATCATCTTTCCTTTTAAATGCATTTCAAAAGTTAAAATCCCTTGTTCTGTTTCATAATGCACGACGATATTCCGAAACTTTAACCCGATTATTTTCCAGTACTAACTATAGAGACCAATTTATTTCTCTGTATAAATTTAATTCCTTTTCCCATTTTAATGTCTTGTTTGATTCCTTTTTATCTCGAAATATCAAGGAATTTAATGCGTAATACTTTATTTTTTTAGTGTATTTCACCATTGAACTAAAAGAATCATCTGTACGTAACAACATTTTTCAAACGATTAATTTACAGAAAGTTATAATATTACAATCTGTAATGAATTCGGATATGTTACTTTTATACATAACACTATTTTTTACATGAAATTTTTCAATTTTCGTTATATCATTCAATCACTGCTTATCTATAATTTAAAATGCACCTTTATCTTGATTTTAACTTGAATTTCTATGACATTCTGTTTGTTAATAACTCTTATTAATTCTATCTTATTTAAAGTTATTAATAAAATTAGATTTTTTAAGCAGCTAAATATCCAGTGATCTGAAATAAATGGAATTCTGTATAACCCTTTACGTGAATTGTATCTGCTGTGCAACAGTAGTGCGTAAAGTTTTTTTTATTATTTAAAAAAATATGAACTAATATTTCCCAAGATAGTTAAATATATCCAATTTAATAGGATTTCTAGTAAGATTATGAAAATTCTTATGGATGCTTAATGGCATAAATTATAATTTTTTTTCAGAAATACATGTAATTTTAATGGGGTTTTTTTTATATATTCCTAAAAATATTAAAATGAAAAGTAAAGTCTGAAGAAAATTATTAGATTTTTGTTGCTAAACGGCCAATTCTCAATTCATTATGCATTATTTAGATTTCTTATTTTTCGCACATGAATATATGCTCCGTACTACATTCATATTAAGAATTGAAGTATAAGTTTCGGTATTTGTCAGTGAATGACAAAATTTAAACAATTTTTGTATGTAAAATTGTATATGGCTTGTCTCAAACTTGTCTTAAATTTTCGTATTTTCGTTTCGTTTTCGTACTTGTTACGAAAATACGTCTCATTCTATCTTTGCATTCAAAGAGAAATGAATTTTGAAAACCCTATTTATGTTTTCTTTATTTTTATTATTATATTTTAAGGGGTTATTTTTTATTTTAAATGCCGCTCTCTGAACCAATGTGTCAAAATTCTTGCTTGCATATTTCCTTGTTGTTTATTTATGTGATATTTTCTCATTTTTCTTCTTAATTTTTATCAGTTTTATGCCGTGCTGTGCATATACTATACTGATTATGGAGGGTTATTTTCCTAATTATAATCTCTGAATTGTCTCAGGTATACAAGAGAAATATTTTGGCGACTTTTTTTTCTAAGGTCGTGTTGTTTAGTCTCAAAATTCACTTTTTGACGAATTCTTTTCTGTTTTTCCTTAAATTTCCTTTGAAAATGTTTTTAAATAAAAAGTTTTCTTTTTCACATTCTTGCAACGAAGACCCTTTCGTTAGCCGTTGGTTCAGAGTTTTTCATTCCAGGAATTAACCTGATATCTTGTTTTTCTCGGAATTTTTTTTCTTTAGTCTTGGACTTCGTTTTTGCAATGGTATTTCGCAGTTCGAAACATTATACCGATCGAAGCTACTATGTTTAAAACGTGTTGAATTTCGTTGCTCTTGATTCTGAAGAAAAACTTACTCCCGGTTTTGCTTAAAATATTTTGATAATATATAAAGCATCGTATTCATTTTTTAAAGCAGATTTTAATTCTAAGTTTTAAGTGTCAATTTGCTTTTCGCTTTTGACATCGCAATATGTATATTTTATCGATAAATAATGTTTATAAATTGCCATTTTATAGGAAATCCACATCAAATAATATGCTTATTTTAGAAAAGAAATGGAAATTTAATTTGAAGTGGGAATTTTATTTTTCAATTAAATAGTAGTGTGTTGTCTAGCTGTAAATTGGTCTGTATATATTTTATTTTAAATTTTATTGCACAGAATTATATTTATTTTAATGTGAAACATGCATATTTTAAACTTCTTTATTACGTCATAACGAAAGCTAGGAAAATAAGTTATGTATGATAGAAAAAGAGCGGTGACATGTCAGTTGCGAATATCTCTTTAAAAATTTTTGTTTATCTCTACATATGAGCACTTAAGTACTGTTATTAAGCTCACTGTCCTTTATGAGATGTTTCGTAGCACGGGTAGTCTGCGCTAACAAGTGCCTTCATATAGAGATAGGATTAAAATCGTCAAAAAATTCGAACTCGAAATTTTAATGAATATCGACGTTCTAAGCTTTCTGTATCCGAAAAAATAGTTTTTAGAATTATGTCGATGTGCTTGTCTTTTTCCTGCGAATATGAACACGGCATTTTAAAACTAAAGCGAATTAGATGGCTGTAATTTAACCTCTGGTCTTTACAATAAACTTATAGAAATATATCAAATTTTTCCCATCCATCAACTGGAGAAGGAGGAGCTGTAGTAGTTTTCTTAAATATGCTCTTTTCTTCACAGTACCGAAAAACTACAGCAATTATATCAACTATAAAACAATTTACTAAGCTTTTCTTAACGTGAGCTTTGCCGGTCATGTTGAATGAAATTAATTGATCTTTTTTTAACCATCTCATTATTCGCATGCGCTCCAAGGAAAATATTGTGTACACTTTTAATTATTGCGTTCATTTACATATTTGATACCTTTCCTGTCCAGTGAGAATATTAATTTTATGACCATTAATATACAGTTAAATTGGATTAATTCCACCACAGAATTCAAATACATACTTGACAACGGGCATCTGCTTTTTCCTGTGCTTTATAACAACAGATTTTTTCTTATATTTCAACTTCGCTGTGCCATAATTCTCTTTGGAATGTGCATTTTTAATTGTCATTATAAAATCCTATAATGGTATCATGCATAGAATAATATTTACTTCTTATTTATAATAGTTAGAAATAGTTATGTTTGTATTCATCGTTGTTTAGGCCTGTACTGCCTGAATGATGTTTTATGCGAGAGTATACGAATACCTTTAATAACATCTTTTAAAGAGTATTATTTAGTTTTCATTTATTATAGTTAGAAATAGTTATACAGTAGAACCTCGGGAATCCAAACTAATTGGGGCTGACCTCTGTTCGGATTCCAGGAAATTCGGATTAAACGGAAAATCCGGTAAAATAGTCTTGATATACCAAATGCAGTAGAATATTGACTTTGGGTTCTCTGTGGTTAAGAGCTAGGCTGCGATTCGCATTGTCAAGCAGATTTAGTTCCTTACGTCAAAAGAAGATAATCGATTTTTTTCTACTAATTAAAGTGCTCTATTCATTCTTAAATGCCAATTCAAATGTTTCTTTTAAAATAGGAATAAACGTGATATTTGTTTCTGACTCTGTTTTTCCCGCCATTTTTTTTAAAAGTTGTTTGAATTATCCGAAATTTCGAATTCTTAGTGTTCGGATTTCCGAGGTGCTACCGCAGTAGTATTTATCCTTGTTAAGGCCTTCACTCCGAGAATGACGTTTCATGCGAGAACATTCGAAAAATCAAGCGGAAAGTACTCTTGATTTACCATGCTTTTGTCTTGACAGAGGAGGAGAAATAAAATATAAAGAACGAAGTAAATTTCTTGGTAAAATAACTTTTTTTTTGGCCTTTCAACTCTTCCTAGAAATTACCGAATATTTTTCCACCATTGAACACCTTCGATTATAATGATATAAATTTCTGATTTATATGCGTGCATTAAAGCGAAACCGCTTATTATTAAACTTTTCTTGATATGCAATAATTTTACATTCCTTGCAACTACATATGAATTGTTACATTTTTAATACAAACGCTTTCACGTAAAATTCACTTAACGGAAAAATGATTTCGACGTAAATGGAAAGCAATACAGTATTTTTACATTATAAACGAACGATATACTTTTTTTAACACTTTCGCATAAAACAAATAAGTTTACACAGTTTTCAGAAAAGCATTTACTAAAACTTTTTCTACCGAAAGCAAACTTACTCTTCTAAATATGCTAAAATGTTCTTGTACTATTTTAGATTGCCTGTTTTGTCATAGATGATTTCTCGTAATTCTTAACATGCATGACTTTTCACACCCAATATGCAAATTTGTCAGATGCTTTCCCTCTAACCATGAATATAAAACATCAATTTTGAAAATAATCAAAATATTTAGCGAGGTACTTGATGGAGTTATAAGATGAAAGCTGAAATCGCTATTCAACATGGTTGATAAGAACTTGATCTCATTTTTTTTATAATGACGATAGAATATTTTTCCAATGATCGACATTATCTCTTATGCTTTGCGTGAAAACATGAAGTATTTTATCTAGTTGTATCGCAGAAAATTTGGTTAAAACAAAATACTTTTAGTTTCATTTAGGTTTTACGCTAATGAGGTTTGAATGATTTTGCTTGTTAGATTAGTGCCCCATTTTTAGATACTCTTGTGTACTTCATATTTATAGTGCGGAAGAGTTTCTTAGTGTATCATTCCGCCGAGTTAATGGAAGTTAGTCTTGAATATGGTTACGATGCACTTAAAAGTAATAGATGTATTTGAATTATCGATATTTTATGTAAGAAAGCTCTAAACTTAAGATGAATATTTCATTTCATGGAGTTCTTTTGATAACATCAAGACGCATAAAAAAATAATAGAGCCGTCACCCTACTTTTTATAATTTCCACACCACCTGAACGTGAGGACGTTTAACATATGAAAAGAAATTCAGTGGAATCGCAAATCATTCAGTCTTAAGCTTGTATAAAGCGTTCTGAGGCTCTGCCTCGAAGTTGCTTTGAATCAGGAATTTCAGTGACCGAAAAATATATAAAGCGTGAAGCTGAGGTTCTGCCTCGAAGTTGCTGTGAATCAGGAATTTCAGTGATCGAAAAATATATAAAGCGTGAAGCTGAGGCTCTGCCTCGAAGTTGCTGTGAATCAGGAATTTCAGTGACCGAAAAATATATAAAGCGTTAAGCTGAGGTTCTGCCTCGAAGTTGCTGTGAATCAGGAATTTCAGTGATCGAAAAATATATAAAGCGTGAAGCTGAGGCTCTGCCTCGAAGTTGCTGTGAATCAGGAATTTCAGTGACCGAAAAATATATAAAGCGTTAAGCTGAGGTTCTGCCTCGAAGTTGCTATGAATAAGGAATTTCAGTGACCGAAAAATATATAAAGCGTTAAAAGAGAAATCGTACTTTATACACGCTTTCTATATGCTACGGTCTGTTCACGCTTTTTCAGTTATATCCTCTTCTGTATGTTGATATAAATATATTTCCCGCTATAGTGCTGTGCATAAAATATCGTTCAAATTTATAATGTTACCGGACCGTCTCAACTCCTTAGTAGTCAGAAAACGTATTCCACACGCTTTCTGTACGCCTTTCCTTTCAGAGTTTTCCTGTTATGAACTTTAATAAAAGATGTATATCCGCTATTTCGCAGTTCATAACATGTAGTTCAAATGTTTAATTTTATCGCACCATCTCAACTTCTTAATGCTCAGTCAGAAAATGTACGATATATGTGCTTTTTAAAATTACTTTCTTTTATGAACATTAATAACAAAATATTTCCTTATTTCGCATTGTATAAAGTATAGTTCAACTGTTTAATGTTACAGCAACATCTCAACTTTTCAATACTATGCAAGCTTTCTGTATGGTACTTCCTATACGCGGTTTTTATAATTATTTTCTTTTATGAACATCAATAAATATATATAAATATATCCGACGTTTCGCACTGCATGAAATAAAGTTCAAATGTTTAATGTTACCGCATCATCTCATCTTCTCAATGCTCAAACAGTAAATATACGTTATACGTGCTTTCTATATGCTACTTTCTATACGCCGCTTTCTTTTAATTATTTTCTTTTATGAACATTAATAAAAATTATATATCCGTTATTTCGCAGTGCATAAAATGTAACTCAAACATGCTCGTATAATGCTACGAGACCACCTTTTCCCCTCAGTTGCGATCGGATATATATATATATATATATATATATATATAAACAAACTTATAAACACAAGACAAAAACTCAAAAACAGTAAAAAAAGACAAAATGACAAAAATAGACAAAAACCAAAATAAAATTGAAAAATATCATAGCGAGCCGCTCGTCAGGAAGGGAAGCTCGCTCATGATATTAATTTGTGCTTATATATATATATATATATATATATATATATATATATATATATATATATATATATATATATATATATATAATGTAAGATTTGTAATTTTAAACCCCTTTTGGGCACATTCATTTGACCTTGTAACAACTAAAAATTATTTTTATTCAAGAAAATATAACAATTTTTGGAAAGAAAAAAATTCAAATATTTATTTAGATGCGCGAATACATCTCAGATCTTCTTGGCATACGTTTTATATTTTAATCCTTCATGAATATTTATTATAATAAGTCTCCATTTTTTAAAAAACAAAACACCCAAGCCACAAAAGACCTGGTATGATGTGAAATTATAAATGAAATATAACACGAGTCTTGTCTTACAACCCAATTCGTTTCAAAATGGTTCTTTACGTTTTTATTTGCATGTTTTTATCGCAAACCTCATTTGTAGCGTTTCTTTATCTCAGAAATTACGAATTCATAGCCGCTTAGGTATTCACAGAATTCCTTAACATTCGTGAATTTTTGGTATTCGAAATAAGATTTTCTGCATTTGTTTCGGTTGTCGCAGGAAAATTGTATTAAGTAGGATGTATGCATGATTATTTCTCTAGTAAAGGTGCATTGTATTCGTAACCTTATTTTGTTCATCTTGTAGTTATGCTTTTAAGCAAAATGTGTGATTATGTGCAGTTGTTTATGATTATATATGTATTTTTTGTTGTTTTTGACGGCGCTTTGAGATTATTATGATTTTATATGTCTTTCTCTGTATTTTTAGCAAGATTACTCCTGGAGTAAATTTGCAATAATTCAGCAATAATATTTTTGTAATTATTGTATTTAAAAAAGTCTAAAATTCATTATAATCTGATGAGTGATTGGTTGATTATTATATGGTGATAGCATTATCAGAAAATAACGTGTTAAAGAAGTAAAAGAACCCTATTTTATAAGACAGAAATAGTAAATTTTGATATGCCTCCATTTAATAACAAATGCCATTATAACTTGCTTTTTAATGATAAATACCATATAATTGATAATACTGTTTGTTACGGTAGATTTTTAATCGTAGGAATAATAAAGTAAATTTTAATGTGTTCTATGGAGACATTATAATCCGAGTAAAATCTTTCCAACGCAATTCTACACTTCATAAGGAAAGTTTACTAAATTTGATGTATTGAAATGCAGTGGCGAATCAAAAATTTCGGTCTAGGTGAGGCTGAGATCATAAAAATTTTGTATCATTGTGACGTCTCCAAATTTTACTGGAGTGAGTGAAGATGTAATCTATTTTTATAATTTTTTTTATTATCATGAATTCATATATAAGGTGCTTAAGCAAACTAAAAAAAAGTCTTAAGTGATATTTTGAAGATCTGACGATGATGGTACAGATATAGAAAATGGAATCAAATTTATGAGAACTAAAAACCTATTTTCAATTTCTGTAATCATGGCATCCAAAAATAGGAGAAAAGTATAAATACAATTCCGGATCAGTAATATCCACGTTGTACCGATTGACTTGTCGTTTATTTGTCCTCGGAATAATGACTGGCTTCTCTCACATTGGTCTTGCTTTAAAAAAAATCAAGAATTATGGTTTAGCTCTGGAGAGGCTTCAGCCCCAAAGCACCCTCCCCATGGATTCGCCACTGTTGTAATTGCACCCATTACTAATATAATAGCCCAGATCTGTCTCTCACTGATCCGGTAACGCTCTGACGTCACCAACACTAAAATTCGCGTCATGGCACTGCGAGACGTTAAACAGCATTATTTCATTGTTAGAGCACCTAAATTTCAGTAATTTTAAATTTAAAAACGTAATTGTTGTCCTAATTTCAATTTAATAGCTCTAAAATAGTGAAATAAAATTTGCTATCGATTGATATAAAATTTATCCCGCTATGATCAATAGTTCCCCAGAAATTTTAAATTATATTAATCATATATTTCAAATTAATTTCCGTTTTTCAATAGAAAATAGTAAATCACGTCAGTGGTATATCATGCGCGTGATATAGTTTGGGCGCCACGATGCATCTGATTATTGATTCCAATCGTGATGATATAATTTGATCATATTTTTTAACAACGTTTGACAAGCAGAGAAGTGCTTTGTTTTGAAAATTGTTAAACAACGAAAAATACTTCACACAGAATGTTGTTTACCAACAGGTTTTTTGGACAAAGAAATATGTAAATAAAAAAATTTCCTGTCATAAAACATATATTTATTTTATTTGTTTTCAATCATTGTTAAACATTTCTCTCGCATATATATCTATTTAAACACGTCAAATATGACGTGAAATCTCTCGAATAAGAGGCAATTTGCACCCGTCATACCATAACGGGTGATTTTCTAGTGAACAAAATAATAGTTAAAGTCTCTTTTACAAAATGCATTCTTTCATATTCAATTAATTAGAATTATTGAATCAAATTCTAGCTTGATTCAGAAAACATCTCGAGGCTTTTTACTTGTGACTGCATTCGTATCACATTTACTCAAAAAATAATCAACTACCATTTAATGGATTTCGGGTTCTCCATTGTAAGCTACATGTAAATGTGTGTTGTTTTCTATTCAAAACCAAATCATCTCTAACCCACTGCACAACAGACCAATTATAATGCATTAATTAATTTTGGAAAATGCAGTATTCGAATTTTTCTGTGATTTTTTTCGAAAACAGCTCTATCTTAATAAGTGCATTTTGGAATCCGTTCTCTATTTCATAACTGCGACTAATTATAAATTAAATGCAGTAAGCAACTTTTTGTTTAGGGTAAAAATGCAGCTGCTGAGCTTTGCAAACATTTGCATAAAATTCTTTAGTTTTTGAAAATTTCTGTTTACTTTGAGATTTTGTATCGTACCTTAAATAAACACATACATATTGAGTCATTCTTTTGTTGTTGTTTATAAAAAATCGAACTCTGAACATAGACAATGCCTGAAACAATAGACAGAACAACTGATACCGTTATTTCTGTGGTGCAGACAACTTTGGAGACCTCAAGGGTGCAGATTATTTTCTCTATATCGTCTGCTCTGTCTAAGTTTTTAGTTTTTCGTTTGGATCTACCTTTTCTTCGTATGTTTCATTGAGACTGTATATGATAACAGTTTGGCATTTGAAAATTCTACTTCGAAGTGAGATTTTAAGCTTTAATGAATATATATATATATATATATATATATATATTTCTCTTTATTTAAAAACCTTTCTATCTACAGAATTGCATTATATGACTACTACGATGGAGATTTCAATATATGTGTCATTTCAGTATTAGTATAAATTTCTTTTCTGTTCTCAAAGCTTGCTATTTTAAAGTTCCAAGTATTATTAATAAATATTATTTATATAGGGGACACCGTTGTAGCGTTTTCTTCTGATTACATGGTTTCCATATAACATAGTACAAAAATCTCAAACAGCCCACGTGTATGCTGTACCTATAGCACGGTTTCGATATATACGAAATGAATGAATTCTTTTATAGGAGAGTTAATTTTGGTTTTGATGCTGCACACAACAAATTAACAGCGTTTTAAGAATGTTGAAAGGTCCGTTTTTTATACTTCACGTAACGAATTAACCATATTATAAGAGGGTTGAATGTATATGGAACAAAATCAGAATATTGTATAGCAACGAATGGAAGGGTGATGTTTACATTTTACTGAATTACATTTTACAACTCCGGAAATGTGCTTATATGACTCATTGCCTGACACCCCTTTCCGGTGTAAAATCGTCCAAATGTGGTAGTCTCGGAATCCGATGCTGAACGGTATTTATTAAAGTTGTTACACTTAATTTCGTATCTCCAAAAAATTTCTCCAGATCGAGCATTTCCGAAACCCGAAGTTTCTTTCGACGATTAAATTTCATATGGTTTACCAATTTGCGACGCATAAAAGAATTTAATTTTAAATGTACAATCTGTAAATTTATTAACCGGTATATAACATTTTTTAAACCTTCAGATGGTTCCGACGTACAAGAGTAAGCGTCAGGATTTCTATGCATGGAACGGATTCGTGAATTTACTAACTTTCTAAGTCTATATGAACATCTTGGTTAAAATTAAGAATTCCTTATATAAGTACAAAAGAAAGTTAAATCTTTTTAAATCCCCCCCCCCCAAAAAAAAAAACATATATATTTGCAACGCATAAACGGCGGAAATTGTCTTTGTTACGGTATCCTCATCCTTTGTGATATTAAACCCAAACCTACCATATCACATCCCGTGTCCTGATTGCAACATGGAGCTGTGCATTAATTCATGTTTCAAACTATAGAACTAAACTTATACTGACATTAATTTATAATGATATAATAATGTTAATAACTGAACAGTTTTTCAGTGAAAATTTTATATTTAATGTAATAAATTTATTAGTTGAAGAGGTTTATTTTTCTTTAAAAAGTTGTATTGACGCAATAACGTTAATAATGGAAGAAATTCTTATCTTAAAAAAGTTATATTGATAGAGTAGCGATCTGTTCATTAAAAAAATTTTGATTAAAGTCAGAAATATGCGCTGAATCAGTTAATATGTAGTTAAAATTAAATAACGTTGTTATATAAGTCCAACTAATTTTACTTTAAAATAGCCATTTTAAAAAGAAATTTAAACCTCCCACCTATTGAAAGGGTAATAAATTTGAATACATTCGCTGTAAGTTGCTTACAGATGTGCTTGGACCAGGATTCAATCTCCTGAATACTTTCTATCGAACCATTGGCATTGAAAATCTGCATGATTCACTCGAGTGAAAAAAGTAAAAAAGTTTTAAATTAATGGATCGTATAACGGCATATCTCTGACGTCACAATTAATCCCTAAATAATTGCCACTCAAAAAATAATTTTTCCCTGACATAGCTGCGCACTTATCTTTTGAGCAAACAAGCCTTCAATGGCAGAGCTAGTACGTTGCCTTATTGTAACTTACCCTTTGTAAAAACTTGGTTCTCCATATGGTAATTCCTCACCCTGCCCTTCTGGGCTTTTTCATTCATAAAAGAACTTGTAAAGCGGGATAAAAAAAATCCATATTTCCATACCTTTGCGCTATATTCTTTCCCCTCCACCCATTTATAAGATTGGATTTTACACAACCTACCATTGCTGAGAAGGAGTTTTGAACCGCCAATGAAACTGAAAGAATTTTAATTTTATGAACTATTTTCCGAATTAAAAGACCAACTAATTCTACAATATATTTGTAGATTCATATTTATTGGATATGTTACTAAATATCTTTGGAAATGAGAATTATTAATTAATTCAAATTCGTCGATGAAACTGAAAGGATTTTAATTTGACGAACAATTTTCCGGATTGAAATATAATGCTACAATATATATTTATATTAATTCCTAGGTTCATATTTATTAATGTGTTTCTAAGTATTCATGAAAACTAGGAATTACTAATTAATTGAAACCGTCAATGAAACTGAAAGAATTTGAATTTTATAAAAAAATTTCCGAATTGAAATACCAACTATTTCTACAATATATGCGT
>BGPR01000257.1:84648-101791 GCA_013235015.1 Araneus ventricosus
TACGATATTGAACAATATTCGCAATATTCTATAATATTGTACGATATCATATAATATTATATAATATCGAACAATATTGTACAATATCATATAATATTATATAATATCGAACAATATTGTACAATATCATATAATATTGGACAATATCATATAATATTGGACAATATCATATAATATTGGACAATATCATATAATATTATATAATATCGAACAATATTGGACAATATCGGACAACTTGTTGTGCTACCTGTATTTTAATGCGAACTAAAACAACATTCAAATCTCCAGCCTACATGTCCCGTATATGTTTAGTAATATAAGAGACCACAATAATCAACAGATTATCCAGTTCGTGTTGCGTTTATTTCAGATTTAATGTACACAAAAACCAGTTGGACTTGATGAAGGAAACACGCAGAAACCAACGAAACATATATTTTCCAGAATATCTAAACGATGTGTGATCTGAAACACTAAAAATTCATTAAGTTAACTTCATTGGCTAAAATAGTTGGGGGTTCTGGTAATAAAATCAAATAAAATAAAGGATGGTTCACATCATTAAAAGGCCATCATCTGTCTAGGCAGCACAACCCTGTAGTATTTCGGTATATTCCTTCAAAAAAAGTACCACTTTTGGCGCGATATTCCCCAATTCTCGCCAAAAAATACCCACCTATACCTTAGGGCAGAGGACCACCTGGCGACAACCACCTTTTCATTAGGCCACCCATCAGATATTGCGTTCTAAATGCGGATATCAAAAATCGATCATTACAGCGGATATAGGGAAGGCGGATAAGTCGGATGCTCTGGTGCGTTTTAATATCCGCACGGCGGTCCGACGTCTCTATTTTTACCTTTCTGTAACGTTACCTTTATGCGCCGATTTTGGAACGTCGCCACTAATTTTTGAATGCTAATGATAGGCTAGATTGTTTCTGGCGGCCCATAGTGACAAAAATTAAAACGCGTTTAATAATGTTGCTGGGTTTGTACATGCATTGTTATGCGGGTGAATAATGATAAATGGGGTGAAATAAGCTATTTATGCATTATAAAAAAGAACCTATTATTTTTTTATTTGTTCAGAAATAATAAGCGAATCGTGTCACTTTCCTGTGAAATACGTAATTATGATAAATGGCAATTTTTTAAGGATGAAATGCGTGCGAGTAGAAAGTGAATTTTTGAGATGAAGCTTTGCGAATGTCTGGATACGTCTGAAAAAATATAATATAATAACATTGTTTAATTGAATATTGCAGTGGAACTAGGCCAATTCGAAACTGATGGGACATCAATTAAAAATTCGGTTTATCCCAAATTTAGAATTCAGGAAAAATGGATAAAAAATTAGTACAGGGCGAGAAAGCGACAATTTTTGAACTACAATTGGCAGTAAAGATTATTTTTTAATGTTTCACAGTTTTTATAAATAATGTATAAATAAACAGTAAAAGAATTTAATAATACTTATAATAATTTATTTAAAAATAATGATAATATAAAAATTAATAATTTTAATAAACAAACAGTATAATACCGCACTTCGGATGCAACATTTTTTCAATAAAACTTTGAAATAAGCAATGCAATTCCATCTGGCATTTTTTTAAAAATGTTCAAATTTTTTAAACCAGCGGAGTGGCTTCCCCTAAACTTCCTCGCATACGACAAACACGGGTTGGGGAAAAATACACCTCGCCCCAGAAACGTGCGGTATTCCCTAAGGTGGGAAAAACACTCCAGCGCTCGCGATTGTTTTTTTTTTTTTTTTTTTTTTTTTGCGTCATAGAATGGGGAAAAAACAACCGAATATGCAATTTCAACTTCTTTTTTTTAAAACAGATTTAAACGAAAATTGGAGAAAATCTACAATTACGGTTTCAAGACTAAATACGAAATTTCATTTAATCTAAGTCATTTCTTTTAGAAGTCATTTCTTTTAGAAGTTATCGTCTTCAGAAGTATGCGATTAGATACAGACCGACAGACAGTCAACCCTATGCTGGATTTGGCCCAAAATTTGATACGGACCTACATTTCTGATGATAAAACTGTGTACCAAATTTTATACGTCTAGCTATTCAAGTTTTTGAGTTATCGTGTTCGCATGAACGCGGACAGACAGACAAACTTCCCGTTTACGGATTTTTATCCAAAATTTGATAGAAACCTACAAATTATGTCTCAAGATCACTTCCAAATTTTCATCCCAGTAGCTTTAATAGTTTTCGAGTTATCGTGTTCACAGACAGACAGACATAATTCCAAAATTGTGTTTTTCGGACTCAGGGAGGTCTAAAACTTGGAGATTCGTCAAAATCTCGAGTTAGAATTTTTTGACGATTACAATACTTTCTCTTTGTATACTTCGTATACGGGAAATTAAAAAGGGAGATTTGTGTGTGGGGCGGTGAGTTCTCAGATGAATTTAGGGCCTAAAATATTATTCACTGACGATGTCTATGGGCACAAAGTACGAATGTATTGAACTAGCTAAAGCAATTTAGAAACAAGCACATTTTTTTTATTTAACTTCGAATTAACCTTAAAAATTATAATTACATGCGCAACATTTGCTAGCATTTGTAAGGAAAAAAATTAAACCGGACTTAGACATAAATGTCAAAGCAGATCAAATTGTCTGCTGAGTATGTGAAAAGTAAATGAAATTCGTAAACCCAGCTGTGAAACAGTTATTCAAGACAGAAATTTCATTTCATTGATTGGACATTTTCCTTCTAGAAGTTCATTCTTTACTTTCGCCAAAAACAGCGAAATAAAAGCGAAATTTTTCTCAGCCTAACGAATCCTCCTTGTGAAAGTAATCATGGGCACAGACAGCGTTTCATTTATGAGAATTAATTCGACGCCGAACTTCGGAGAATGGAGATGGGTGTTTTTAACCAATTCCGAATGCTCAAAATTAAGAAACTTTGGATTGGAATTAATGATCTTCGCGAAGGAATAGAAAATAGCGCCTAATCAACTGAGATTATCCTTTTGTGATGGCACGCCTTACAATGGTTTGAGAGCGAGGAGACTTTATTTGCAGAAAAGGAAGTAATGTGTGTGTTCAGTTCTGTACTCTCAAGCGCTCTTTTGTTTTTCGACAAAAGAGTTCATTAATAAAAGATTCGTTCCAATTGCATTAATGAAAAGATTTAAAAACTAATAAATTCCGATCAAGTTGTTACACGTTCGTATCATTACAGTCGTGATTGTAACTAGAGGGTTCTTGCGAGTTTTACTTTGTCTATTCAGATCCGTGGTAAATTATACGGATTGGAGATTTACATTTTACAGAACTAACAAAATTCTTAGGAATTGATTTTTACCATTTAGTCCTTTTCTTTGCGGGTGGATTATTAAGATTTTATGTGGTAAGAGCCAGAAATGGCTATGCTGCACTAAAACAAATGATTATACTCTAAACTAATGTGGCAATTCCAAAGCTGTTCCCCTAAGGACATGTTAACTCAGGTGACCAGACGTTCCTGATTACCCTGGATGTATCTAATTTCGACTGTTTGACCTGGTTTTTAAAAGATTTTTAATTATAGAAGTGTCTGCTGAAATAACGATAATCTGATCTGCTGTTACAAAATAAAGTGTTTTCATATATATATAAATGCAGTACATGCATTATCTTTAACTTCTTCTGAAATCTGATTTTACTAGAATCTTAATTTTACCCTTTTCAGAATAATGTCGCTTAACAAGCAATGCCACCTATCTCAATTTTTTGAAATTTCAAAGAGGAAGAAAATAATCAAATTTTCGCAACTAATAAAATGAGTATTTGTGATTTTTTTTAACATTTAATATAAAATAAAGATGAGACCACATGTTCCTACCAGATATGAAAAAAATCCAAAAATATTCCTTATTGGTTGCGAAAAATTGAGTATTTTCTTCCTCTTTGAAATTTCAAAAAATCGATGTAAGTAATGTTGCTTGTTAAGTGACATTATTTATTAGTCAGAATCTGTGTTGAATACATAACATTTGCTAACTACTGATTTTAATGCAGTAGGCTTTAAGGATCACGTAGGTCTATCACTTAAATGATGTCAGCACCATTTAGTGCGCATTAAGAAGGTTCTGTATAGTATTTTGTGCTACTCATTAAGAAGACCTGTCATTGCAATAATTTACCCGAATTCCACTTATAATAAATTAAAAACCAATTTATTCCGTTCAAAATCCTGTAAATCAGAGTTCCTGTTCCCCTTCCAGTTTCCAGCTCCTGGAAGACTAACCTGCTTCATCACTTCCTACCATTTAACACTTTAAAGACGTCAGGAGGCCATAGAGTTCGACATTTTCAACTTGTTGGAATCTTTCTAATAAAAAGCTTCGCACACCCCCTACTCCAGCCAGCCAACCCTGAGGGCAACCACCCAGTGAGTGTAGTGGGCGATCCAATATCGGCCTTAAAGAGATCCCATTTATTTTGATGGCCAGTTAAAGGGATCACGACCGACAACTAAACGGGGATCTATAAATAAGCGCCTTCTAGTTTTAAGAACCGGGACATCCGGCTATAGCTCCCCAGAGGTATGGTCCGGCCGTTATTAGGTACTAAGGCTGCGTATCGAACCCGAAATTTATAGCCCTGGCGTCCACGGCTTCCGTAACAACACGTTAGGATTACGAGGGATTAGGGTTAGCGGTGTTTACGCTCTGGATGAGCAAGTTAGGGCGGAATTACGCCTTCCTACATTCTCTGCCTCCTCTCTGGATTCTTGGGTTTTATTTTTTAGCAAGTAGCGAGGGAAGCTTTTAATTGAATCGGTTCTAGTATACGGGTGGTGTTCTGGGAAAGGTGTGTGAGAGAGAGCGTCTATCTCGCTGCTAGAGATATCTTTTGATACATGTGCTTAAAAACAATCAACAAGAAAAATTAGAATAATTTTTTAAATTAAAAAATATTTTAACTTACTTTAAACAAAAACAACAACAAAAAATTGTTTATAAACAATAAATTTAGAAAATAAAATTTAAAAACTGTTTAAGTAGCGCTCGATTGCAGCTGCAAACAAAAAACAAAGAACAGTGGAAATCAATATCGTACAAAGAAAGCCACAAAACAAAGATAAACTCAGAGATAATCGAAAAAAAATAAACAAGGAATCCATTCTAGTCCATTTTTTCAAGGGCTAACGACTTTATTCGAAATGTATTCAAAATAATAATTGGGAAATTTTTCTGTAAGAAGCTTGCATTGCTCCAAATATAGCTTCTCTTAGCCTGAAATTTCCCAACAAAAGACAAAGGAGATCTGTAGTTCAAAAAGCATTATTTCAAAAGAAAGAAGAAAAACAAAACACAAACATAAAAACGCTAATAAGATTGATTTAAAAATATCAGCCATCTGGCTTTTTAAAGGTAGCCATCATAAATATAAACTTAACCCATGCCCAGAATGGAGCAAAAAATGTCCTCACTTAATCACAAAACCACGATAACTTTCTTTTTAAAAAAGAAATCAGCAAATTTTTAAGGAAACACTAGTCCAATGGCGCCATCTATATTCGAAAAAACAAAACAGAAGGAGTAAAAACAGGATTTTTTTAGGAAATGGCACTATTTAGACATATTAATAAATACATATTTTTGATACATGTGTATCGTTTCGATGGAAAAATGTTACATTTCGGATTATATCTTCTAAATAATCCGTGGTATCCCCATAGAATTCTATTTAATCACGTGTCATTGTATTCCTAACTTGGTGCAGAAAAACAATTACTATTTTGAGATAGGATTTGGAATAGTTGACAAATAACGAAGACGATACATCAGCTAGTGCCGCACTCTCTAGACTTCCATGCCGCATCAGTGTGTGGATGAAACGAGACACAACAATGCATATCCTGTGTATGTTAGGGTTTAATGGATCCCTTGGCGGAAGAATCTTCGCATCGGACTTGGAACATTACCTGTTCCAGCCACCCTTTAACTGAGTTTAGTTAGATTAACACATCCTAACGTTTCCCACCAACGTGAGGACGTATGAATCACGACGGTAGATTTAATATACACCGGTCTCGCATACATGACAGATCTTTTAGTGGAATCAAACCCCCAACCACCGATCCTCGGATTGTACCACCAGGTTACCGTGCCTCCTTATTGATAATTAGTATATTTGACTTAATCTTTATTTAAATTTAAGCCTAATTAACTTTTTTCATATACTCTAGATATAATGCTGTTATATTATTATACAACGGTGGCATCATGTGGTCCACGACGGCCGGTATCAGAGGATCACATGTACCTGGCCGTATTCTATCAAAATCTGTAGGGTATATGCGCCTGTTGCAAATTTAACATTAAATTAATGGGATAGTTTGTCATTCTGTCCTGAATAAATTTCTAGATTCTTGATGACTGGTGTTATTGTGGTCGGCGTGTTCTTATTCCGTGGCAATTTTGGTGTTAATTTTGTCTGGCTTAAATATAATTATTTATTCGTGTAGGGAGGAAGTTTCGGAAGTGTGGTTCCAACTCTGTCTTCGACCATTGATCATTGTTACACTACTTTAGACGTAAAATCCATAAATTAAATAAATTACGCCTACCTCAGTTTCCACGGGCCCGGAGCGCTGTTGCGAGCTGGGGATCCGCTTTCTGAAATAGAATTATTGAATCCATATCCAACGCAAAGGAAGAGAAAGCCACTGAAACGAACGTCTTTATTTGATGGTGGCGAAATCGCCTCTGCTTATTTACATTCTCCCCGCACAAGCGTCAACAAACTGTTTCCACTAAACTATAACAAAACAATGGTTATTTACATGCTGATAAAGGTTCTTTAAAAATATACACATTAAGAAAAGTTTGACTATATACATAATTTCACATTCAAGAGAGTTCGAATGTTCATTTACACATATTATTTGTCTTTGGGTTATTTTCCCACCAATTCTCGAATATTATTCAAAAGAGTCCTGGCTGAAGATGCCTGCTCTGGATTGGTGGAAAAGTTCAAGCGTCCAGTTACGTCACTCGTTGAAAGAGCAGTCGCGACAATCATGATCCAACCCATGCACCTGCGGATCGGAACATTAATTTTAATTAATTTATTAAAAAAATAAACTAATTTTTTGAATTATACCAAAAAATATTTTTAAATTATTGATGGAATTTTATTTATTGATGTCTTTCGTTGCTACAAACCCACAGAGTCCGTGCTGGCCCGGCTGTAGAGTCTTAGCTTCGAGATGGGATGATTGAAGCATCGAAAACCGTTTACGTCAAAGTAGTGGACTAATTTGCAAATACTCCATGTAGTGGACCTGGCTCTGTGTTAATGGGGTGTGGAATTTTGGAGAGTGTATGCCTAGGTATATCATCTTCGTCATCTGCTCACAGTTTAAGCTTACAAGGTCCGTCCCAAAATAGCCCTCGCGTAGCTTCAGAACAGGACGTTACTCCCTTCGCCTACAATTACTTGTCTAACTCGTGTATTAAATTACAGAATTTCGATATTTAATATTGTAATTAAGCCGAAGTAGCAATTAATTTTAAAAACTAAAATCTCTTGTAAGCGCTTGAGCATGTGAGGTGTCCTTTATTCGTATATGGACTGAAGTAAAAGTTAAGTTCCCAAATAGAATGTTTCATCTAATTAGGAGGTTAAACAAATTTGTAGGTTCAAGATTTAATCTAGTAAATCAAGGTTCAAACCTTCAAACTTCGCAATATCTATCAGTCTCAATAATTAATAAGAGTAGAAATACCGTATTTAAACGTAAACCGCTCGGACACACTACCGTTGATAAAGAGACTTGCCGAAACCCGGGAACTGTTTATACCTATGCCAAATAACTGATAATTTTTCTCAAAGAAAGAAATTTCAAATCGCGAATAGGAGCAAACATTTAACTTTGAAAGTCCTTCGATGTTGACAACCTATTTATGACCATCTTGTGAAGTTCGTCAAGATACGAATCCACTTTAGGGAGCTTTTGTTACTAGAAATTCTCCACCGTCTCTTGTTTACAATAAAAATGTCGGCATCTTGAATGCTTTCGTTAAGTGTCTCGTATTTCAAAAGCCCTAAAAAGGTCGAGTAACAATCATTTAACACTCGTCCATTCCTTTAAGCTAGAAACTTTTATTTATTAATAGATCAAAAAGTAAAGAAAAATCCTTCTGGCTAGCTACTTCGCCCACGTCTGCTACTGGAACTTCACAGGATACAAATGCTCTTTATGCAGTTCGACGATGGAAAAAAAGGGGAAAAAATGAAAATGCATTTCGAGTGTGGAAGCGAAAACATGTCAAATAATCTCGGGTAAGTGGCTCTTCAAAAAACATAAGAAGCTCAGCTAGGCGACACGGATCTGTGACATGTTGAATGTTGTCATTGGAATTAAAAATAAAACATTTTTCGAGTCGTCTGTAAGTCCAGAGAGTCACTGAAATTGCGTGATTCATCCAAGTATGCAACAGTGTTACGTAAATATCTTATTCTGTGAATGCTTGATTATATAACTTGGTTTATCCGCATGGACGTAAGCATTGCAAAAGTAATAAAATTTACAAGAGCGTGTTGCTGACATTTTCTTTCCTTTTTTTATTTCAATTTCTTTAATAGTATAGGATGATTGGGAAATCCAGTACAGTTTCGAAAATCAATAATTAGCAAACGAATGAAGGTAGAAACATGCATTGGCACAGAAAGGGTCTGCTTGACATCAGACATTTTGTTGCCGCGAAACCAGAATTTATTGTAGAATAGTTTATAATTAAACCACCAGATGGTTCTGCGGCTGTCAGAGCTATGCGTATATTTTTTTGTCACGAAATCTGAATTTATTGGTAGAATAGCTTACAATTTAAACCACCAGATGGTTCTGCAGTTGTCGGAGCTATGCCGATTTATTTATTTATTTATCTATTGTCACGATACAAGAATTTATAGGTAGAATAATTTACAATTTAAGCCACCAGATGGTTCTGTAGTTGTAGTGATGAGTTCCATAAAACAATTAACAGAGTTACAGCTTAAGAATTTTCATTATGGCATTCTCCCTTCAGGAGTTATGCTGTCCATAAAGGAACAACATATTTTTCACAGCATTAAACATACTTTTGTATTTCATGCTATCATAACTTCAGAAATGGAGCTTTTTGTTAACATGTCAAGTTTGTATTTGTCAAAAGGAAGAATGCACATGCTAGAAACCATTTTTCTTCGAAATTATGTTTAAATAATCGTGTTGTTTTACCTTTTAACGCTTTTTGAGAACCTGCTTGTCGGATCAATTCGACAGCATTGTTAGAATCCGTTTGGCTACTTCAATAGTCAGTGACAACTCAAATCGACACTACCTTGAAAGTTATGAGCGACCGAATCGCCGATTATATATGATTGTAATATGTGTTCCTACGCGTGTTAGGGCTGTAGAGAAAGCTCCTTTATATTGATCAAATTTAATTTTGTATGTAGAGTTTTATTTCACAGATAATTGGTTATTAGTGTGTTAAAACTAAATTCTGTTCAAATGCATCAATTACTCTTAAAACCTTTGTGACCAGACTGTGTTAACTGGCCTAATGGTACATCGCATAATTTCCATGTAATGTTGTTGTTACCTTGAGCTGACAATGTATACTCAGATGATAACATTTTATGGTTTCATTTGCGCTATTTAAATTACACACTTCTTCGGCAACTATGTAATTTTTGTTACAAAGACGACATTTCGGAGAAATCTTTACGTGCTAGGAAATGACTTATCGTATTTATTTATTTTTCATGAACCATAACACCTGCTGCAAGACTGTGGCTCGGGCAATCTGCAACTCATTTTTCCAGACGCTGGTATATTAAAAAATGACTAGAATACCGTACTAGGGTTTACCTTGGGTCATCGATCTTTGCAGCAACATTTTTACAGCCCGGTTTATAAAGAAATAGAAGAGGAGGGATAATAAAAAAAGAAAGAAATACTCCGGATGATTGTGAAAGATTTTACTTTCGATTTCCTTTAAAAAACGAATCCCCCCGCCGCCTATATTTTTTCCCCCTTGGAATCCCCCAAGGCCGGAGCAAAACAGTCACAATTGATTGCCGCGGAATAAAAACCATGCTTAAAGAAGAGAAGCGAAAAAAAATATAATATTGGCAAAAAAGTAGGTAGGGAAATCGATACATACTATGCTTTTTGCCGATAGGTAAATTGGTTTTGTATACATTTTCTGCTCCCCCGTTTCCCCCCATTCAAAAATGAAAAAGAAAAATGTTTTTTAAAAAAAGAAGAAAAATCTCTGAGTAATACATTCTCAGAAAAGTGAGTAAACGATTCCTATAATGCTATTTCCACCTTTTTGATAACGCGTTCAAACGTGGAGCCTTAAAGAAGGGCTTTTTTGTGTAGAAAAGATATGTATATTTGAGATTTTTATCTGGCTTAAAACATCAAATATTTTTCAATCACTGCTCGTCCTCTTCAGCAATCTTTTGAAGTCGTGGTTTGGCAATTTTTATTCCTTGCAAGCTTCTCGCGAAGAAAATTCCGCTTCCTTATTTTTAAATAAACAACAAGCAAGAGAATCACCAAAAAGAGAGCGATTATAAGTGTTTTTCTTGCTTATTTTGTATTTCACGCTGGTGTGAAGAAGGTGTTGGATTCTATCTTTTCGCAGTGCTGATCTTATTTGTATTTTGCAGACGCACAAACCCATTTGGGTTGAATTTATTTTCGAATGAAGTATAAATTTGCATGCATGTAAGATAAAATGAAAGAAAGGGAATCTCTTTGTGTGATAAAATAGGAATGTTTCGCTAGGATGCTTTGCTTCTTTTTTTTCCCCTCGCAAATTGGTATATTATTCAAGAAAAACTTCTTTCAAAGTTGTTCATGGTTCTACATTTCTTAGAAACTGAATATTTTAAACATTTTTATTATATAGTCTAAGGGGAAAAGTAGTGTGTTTGTTTTTGTAATATTTAATAAAACTCCCTCGTATGTAACACCTAATTAAAGAAAAATATTCCTATAATGGCATTTTTTTAAATATAAACTCGAAAAATAACTCAAGAAATGAATAATAATCTATACTTATAAAAGGCAATGTTTGTGTGCTGTGTGTGTGTTTGTCTCATGATGACCAGACGAAACCGCACTTACAGCCGTGAAATTGGCACACAGATAGTCGTAATGGTGACTGAATGCAACTATTAGCCGAAATTTTAAAAAACAGAAATTTTTTTATTTAATTGTGTTGTTTTGACTTGATTTTTTCGCACTAATTTCTCAATAGAATGGTCAAATAATTGTAGACAAAAAAATAGATAAACCATCGGAAAAGAGCAGATTTCCGTTCTAATGAAGTTAGTTTTGAATCTTAACGCAATTTACTGAATTTTAGAAATTTTAAAATTGCTCCAAAGTTTTAGATCAATGTTCTTTGATTTTAAATTCTTGCCTGACCTTCACAACAATACACTACCTTTTCAGCTTATAACTAGAACGGTTCTGTCGGATTTAAAACAAGAACGGTTAAAATATCTTATTCCGTTTTTTTAAATTAATTTTTCTCTGGGCGGTTGAGAGTTATTTTTCTCGATCGAGTTCCTCGCGCGGCACTTCTTCGGAACGTAGCTGGAAATTTTGATTGGCGGACGCGCAGCTACGTCATGACCTTCACCAGAATGAATTACTTCGATTTTTATTTTCGGATTCGATTTTATATTTTGCTTGCTGTATAATAATCATTTTCAGGTTCCAATTTTGTAATATTGTTTTGGATTAACGTACTCTGTACTGTAGGGCGAAAAAAAATAAGCAGGAAATTCATATAATGTGCATCTTTTGTTTTGATTTTGTTTTCGAAACTTTTTCATGTCATTGTGGGCGTATTTTTTTTTTTTTTTTTTTTTTTTTGATTTTGTTCAAGTGCTGATTCCGCGGGCAACGCTGTGCGCGTAATGCTAGTAATAAATAAAACTGTGGGCTAAAACTTATTTTATATGCTTCATAATAATCCTGAACTCAAAGTCTTGAAATAGGATAAATAGACGTAAATTGCGTTGTTTTCTGTAATTATTCTTCTCTGAATGCTATATTTTTTCTATACCATTACTTATCTGAAGATGCATGCTTTTCATGCATATTTGTATTCAAGAATGATTGTTATTTAATCCTGTTTAAAAATTATTGAAAAAATGGATGGTCCAAATATTTTCTTCACGCTTAGTAACCCATTCACACTCATTTATATTTGCATATCTCGAATTCAAAACACACACATACACACACATTTAAAAAACATTTTATTGTTTGGCAACGAATTCGGAAAACATCCGTGCTTTTGCGCATGCGCCGGGAGGAGTTATTTTCATCAAAATAGGGGAAAGTGAAGAATGGAAGGGTGATTATTACATTTTGCTGAGCGCGACCTAACAAAGAACTCCGGAAATGGCCTCATATGACTCACTGCCTGACACCCCTTTCCGGTGTAAAATCGTCCAAAAGTGCTACTCTCGGAATCCGTTGCTGAAGAGTAAATCCTGAATGCTCTTTCTGAATGTCGAAAATCCCACAGGATTTCTTAGATTATAGAATGAATTATTGCAAGACTTGAAATAAATATTGATATATTGCTGAAAATACTTGCAATATGTTGGCAGAAAAAATAGTGCAGGCATATAAGGTGCACACGTAATAAATGTATTTATCAAGTCGTAATCGATGAAGATATGTCTTTATGAAACGGAAGAAAATAAAATGCCAAAGCGACCAAGACAGGCAAAGTAATCTTTGTGAGATTTCTCCCATCGCTATAAACTAACTTATTCACAACAGATAATTAAACCATAAATTTAAGCGCACTCACTGTTAACATGTTGGCCAAAGTAAGGTTTATTGCGCATGAACACATAAACTCTAATTTCGTAGCGAACGAAACCATTCTTCATGTCAGTCTAGCAGCTGCCGAAATCACTAATTTGCAAATGAATTCGCTTTAAACTGGAGCCATGTTAAGACTTTAGACGCTTTAATTAAGAGGTGCCTTCATATTTTTCAATTTCTCCCAGTGCAGCTGGCCGGTAAATAGTTCCACGTTTCTGAAAAGTCACGCTTTCCTTGTAGCCACATTTCCAGACCCCGTACATCCCTAAGGCACCAAACGATTCCGGCTAGTTAATACCTCGTTATTACGAACAGTTCAATTATCTTCGGGGAAGGACACAACCTTGTAGCAGCTCCATCACCTCCCTCCCCCTTACAAACACTGAGTGACCTCATCTACCATCTTTTAACAACTCATATCACGTTCTTTCAGGGTCCAGCCTAATCAACGCTGGGGTTCCGCCACTGTTTTATCTAAATAGACACTGTAACCGCGGGAGTTTTAAGTAAATAATGATATTTATCCGGAAAATGGGGGGTCTTCGACGCTGGAACCCCCCAAGGGAGGAAGGTTGTGTCAGGTTGTCCGTTCGATTCCCTTCGACCCAGCGGGGTGTCAACAAGCCTCTGTTCCTGCTTCATACCACAAACGGGATATTTATGTAAATACAGGTTGTCAGAAGCTGTCTATTGCTGACTTGACAGTGGGGTGTATTTGAGGATGGCTGTGGGGGAGGGGGGAGGCTAACGCTTGGAGTGCGACACGTCAAATGATATTGGTATAACTTTATGGCACTCATTACTCTTAGTATCTGTAGTGGAATGCGTGTTTGTGTTAGTGGAATTGAACGCTTCGTGATTGTGATTTAAATCATGTGCCATTCCCATTAGCGACTGATATTTAACTTTCTAAAATCGACTTCTGAATGTACTATGTCATCATTTGTGTATGCGTAATAGTGTATAACTGCGTTTCTCAGCCTGATTTAGAACATGAAATATTTGTATAAAAATTGATTGCTGATGGGCAAATGTTTAATGTGATATTAAAAACTACATCCGGGTAATGTCATTTAATTAGTTTGAAATTACCCCCACTTGCGATTGAATCATTTTTTCTTTAGGTTCCTAAGAGCTCTGTTAAAACAAGACCAGGTTTAATAAATTATAGATTAATTCATTTCATCCATTTTGGTATTGCTTTTCTCTATCCGTAAAGAATAATTTCAGTTTTATTTTCGCCAAAAGGTTTTAATTTTCGTTTTTATACTTTCAATGTGTGATTGAACACGAGAAAGAAAATATCGCAATAATTCTTGATCGAAGCAACTATTGTCGGTATTTGATACTTATCACATTATATTGCTGTTCTGTTCAGATTCTTGGGTTGCCTTTCATTGTAGCAAGAATGCCATATTTATGGGAAAAACCATTTCAGTTTTGTCTCTTAGTACTGAATTCAAATCCAGATGAACCAAAATTTTCTGTTTCTTACCCCTATAACTGGAACAACCTTTAAATAACTGTTTATTTAACATGTAATTTAGAGTTCATAATGACCGATATTCCGGTTAGAGGGTTGGTTTAATTAGTTTTCTTGAAGTTATTGTTAATTATAGTTACATTATGCACCATGTCATTGGCAACAGTATACAAAATTAATCCCGTCAGAAATTTCTGGGAAATACTTCAATATAAGCACGTTCTTGAGTTCTTTAATTTCTTTTATTAAAGCTTCATTGTAACTTGTTTTGTGTTTTGTTAATAAATCTCTTAGTTTGAAGATCGTAATTCTATGCATATAATACTAATCTTCCCGGCTTGTGTCGGATATATTTTAATGTATATAATATATTAGGAAGGGGAGAGAGATCTCATAGGAAATTCCTTTCCCCTTTCTAATATATATCCGACCTATGCTCTGGCTTACATCTTTTGTAAACCTGAGATTTCATCCAGAAGTTACTAGTGAATTCTTGAAACATTTTGGTATTGTGCACCTTAGTTGACTGATATTTATGACTCTCTAAATGAGTAGCACTCATACTCGTAATTCCACTTCACCTCTGCATCGCCAAAAGCCGTGCAGATGATTTCCATACAGCACCAAACCTTGCCGACCCAGCTTGTGATAGTTTTATACGAAAGCTATCTCTAATGTATGTCCGACCTGCGTTCTAGCTTGCATCTTTTACATGCCTGCTGTTTCACGCAGAAGTTACTAGTGAATTCTTGAAGCATTTTGGTACTGTTCACCTTAGTTGACTTATATTTATGACTCCCTAAATGAGTAGCACTCATACACGTAATTCCACTTCATCTCTACATCGCTAAAAGCCATGGCCTGCAACCAAATGCAGATGATTTCCATACAGCACCAAATCTTACCGACCCAGCCGGGCGGCAGCCTAATCGGGTCCTCATTTGCCCCCCGACCGTATGCTGAACTGCGTATATTACTTTAATGCCATTGCCCTCTGCGAGCATAACGATGATTACTCAAAGGAGGGCGAGGGGGTATTTCTCTAATCTCCCTCACCCCTTTTCATAAATCCGAGTCGCAACCCTTTCTGCTCCGAGCTTTCGAAATCCGCTTTAACAAAATTTTTAACCCTTTCGTGTGTCCCTTTTTAGGGTGTGCACGGAAGCGGACGGACAGACAGACCGCCGGCGACTAATGACAGACCAGAACGTGTACGAATTAATCGAACTGGAATGAAGGGTATGGAAGAGACGATAAAAAAAAGGACCGGGGCGCAGTGGTACAAATGAATTAACAAAACTTTTCGCGACTAAAGTTACATTCCGCTTTTAGACTATGGTGTGGGGAGGATGCGATAAAGGATTATACGTCCGATGTAAAATGGGCGGGGTCGTTATGTTTCTTTTTTTTTTCTAGTTGGTGTAATGAATTCAGCACGGAAAGGCATTATTAGGAAAAATGGAGTTTTGTGTTGCAAGGGTTCGTATATCTAAGGTTCACGGTTAAAGTACATTTAATTCCAGGTGGAATCGGCAACTATTATACCAGCTTTGAAATTTTTCTCATTTTGAATCGACCTGAACCTGCAGTGCTTGTAACTCTAACATTCATGCTGCGGAAAGCAATAAATCGCATGATAATAATGCGAATAGCAATAGGATTTATAAATTGAAAAGACTAAATGGCTAAAAAATATTATTATACTCATTCATATAGGATAAAACAATAGACTACAGGTGGACAAAATCTCAAAATAACCTTTTGAAACGCGGAATCCCTATAGAAACTAGAAACTAATGTTCTCTGCTTAAGTTATTAGAAGATAAATCTGTGTTTCCTTCGAATTGCAGTATATTCTTGTCTGTCTTCATAAACCTAGACTTAGAACGACGGTATTCTTTTTTAATCGTACTAGATTGTGTCACATATAAATATAATATAAAATTACATCACCACCTTGCAGTTACATCATTAAAGAATACTACTTTATTTAGGCGTCAAAAGTATATAATTAATAGTTCTAGATGAAGCGAAAAGAAAGCGCTATTTAGAAGCGCAAAGTCATATGTATAAGCTTCCGAAATAAGAAGATATTTTCTTTTTTTTTTAAATTTACACCTTCAGTTTAGAGTACATTTATGAATTTATATTTGGCACAAAGGATTAAAAACATAAGAAATGAAATAAGGCTTAAACTTTGTATTTAGCTTAAAATAATTTATCACATAAATGATTGGTTTCTGTTTACAATTTGAATTCGTAATTCTGAGATAAGACCAAACGCATAAACATCTTCTTTTATTAAAGGTGTCCGTACTTTTTTTACTTGACCGCAACACAACCGGTGACGTATTCATACTATGTAAAATTGCATTCTTTTATATAATCTACAACTCAAAAATAATGCTCTGCCGTTATTTAAGGAATATTACATAATATAAAGTAATTTTATTTTCTAAGTGGGAATAAAATTATACGCCACCTGAATCAAATATGGAAATTTTCCCAGAACAGGACTTATCTAGAACTAGCCGTTTGAGATGGAGTTTACATTCCTGGTTTGTGAACTAAGTTCACTTTCAGAATCAACCACTTCTTAAATGTTTAGTAGATGAATGCAAATAAATCACTGTGCTAGTCTAAAATCCCTGTTCTTGTAAACACCTCTGTCCATGGAGAGAAATTATTCTCCGGCTTTTGCTGTATTACTGTCTTAAGATATATAAATATAGCTGCCAGTTTCCCTATTCATATAAATATAGCTGCCAGTTTCCCTATT
>BGPR01000257.1:121743-135016 GCA_013235015.1 Araneus ventricosus
CGATCAGGAAAGGGGTGGTTTAGATATCCCGAACGCCACTCTTGGTGGCTGTGGTGGGGCGCTATGTAGACAAATTGTTAGTCGACTTATGTCATATTTTGATGGAAGGGAAAAATAATACCATTTATACTTGCTAAGCCACTGTTGTTAATTGGGGAGAATCATATTATGCTTCGGATGACACTAACCCTAGATGCGCCACTGTTTACATTTTATTTAACTTATGAATTTTATGTAAGGTTAGTTGAATTTTCTAGAGACTCTTCAGTCACTGATACCCTTGCATTGAAAAGAAAACAATACTGAAAAGACTAGTGACGCATCTAGGGTAAGTGGAGGAAAGTGGTATGGAAAATTACATACGATAAGTTAAGTCATTTGCAATTCATTTGAAAGCAATGGATATGAAAGGATAGTCAACACATGGCGCAATATTATAACTGTCTACAATAAATTATTTCGCGCAAGAATCGATTTTACATCTGTAAGAAATTATTTCTCCTTACTGAATGACGCCGCGTATTCTTTCTTCCACAGGAAAATAAAGTGAAAATTTTTCCAAAGAATTCATTTCCCTTCTGAAAGATCCAGCACTAATCCTCGATGACCACGTCTTGTATTTAATCCGAGGCAGATCTTCTCAAAACGCCTCAGTTTTGACGACTCATTTGTTTGTATGACTTGACAAATTTCGTTAACCAAACTCAGGGAAAGTGCAGTAGCGTGTCTGAGAGTTTTCTCTTCAGTGTGTCTTGTTTCTTCCTGTGCGAGAGGTTTTATCTTGGCACAGTTAGTTTATGGCAGCTTTAGTCGTCAAGTTGTTCTCCTTCAGCAGTCAGTTCAGTTGCCTGGCTGGCGAAGAATTTGCATTTGCGTCAGTCTTGAGCCCTTCATTTTGTTGCTGCTAATTAGTTGGTTTGTTTGCCTGGTGATATGATTAATTCGCATGGCAAAACTAGAAACTTTAATCTAAGAAATGAGAAATAAGGTTACGTTGCAGGAGAAGGAGGCTTGAAATTGTTTCGAGAGTTCAACGTAGTCTAAAATTTGAGAACATATATCAGTGACTGGTTAGTTGCATTTAAAGCAGAAATGTTGAATACGGACGGAGGCTGACGAGGAATTCTAACATTCTGAATCAATACTTCAAAATATAGGTGGCTTTATGCGTTGATTTCAGTTGCGTTTCATTCCTTAATTATTTACATTCGTCACACCTTCAGCACTATTTGGATATTCTTATCTTTATTTCTATATAGGATACACATATTTTAGTAATTCTTAATAATTTTTAGTTATATGATTTGAATTTATGAAGTATTTAAAAATTCAATTCCATGATAAATTATATTATGATATACAATTATTGATATTCTTCCATGCTATGGACGAGTTTTCTGCGTTGTTTGTTTACATTTAAGTGCCTAAACTACCGGTGTAATTCTAAGTCAATGGAATCTTCAAAGCGGAAGTCCAACATAAAACTAGATAAATTCAAGGTTTTTTATGTAAGTAAACAAACCAGAAAACTCGTCCATAGAAAAAGTCGATAAGAATAGATAAAGATATGGTTTATGAAATTAAGAAGTGTTTAATTCAAAGAAAGGACATGGCTATGAAATAATATTCGTATTTTCACTGTGTACGATATCCGTCTCAGGGATATAGTAGCATGCTTTAGATGGCCAATCCTGCATCTTTAAGCAATAAAAATACTGTTAGGGAGTTTGCCGTGTCAAAGTACAATTGGACTGGACTAAAACAAGAAGAAACGATGCTGTTTGTAAGATTTGTAGAACTGTATCTTATTGACATCTTTTGGCGCCACCCCAAGACAGCTGAGGAGATGAAGGTGCGATATCGAAGGGTTTCCGTACGCGGAGCAAAGTTGCCAGAAAAAGGAGAGGAAAATCGAAATTTTTAAATTTATTAAAAATGCAGTTTTATTAGTGTTCTAAAAAGTAGAAATTAGTTTTTATTGACGTGGAAACGTTTTTCCTCTCGTTGCAGTGATAGTCGGTCGAACTTTCTTGTGTGACAAAATACCGTCAGATTTGAATAGCTAATAACTACGAGACTAATATTGCGAAAAGAATGGTTGACCCCATATCGGACAGATTATATCTGTAAGAGTTTGACGTCATGACGGCTGTGACGTCATCGTACCAGTATAGGCGCATACGCGTGATTGTTACGAATTAGCTTTATGTAAGTTTATAAATAAGTGTAACGTGAAAACGCGTTTAGCTAGGAGGTTGATTCTGGTGTCATTTTAAAGAGCTTGAAGAGTATTACTAGGACCCAAAGTGAGACAATAAAAATATTTATCAGAATACAAGTAAAGGTCGGTTATCTATTGGAAATTTCAAACTCCGCATATTTTTTGATTATGCAGAGTTCTCTTTCGAATGTATGAAACTTACGGAATACGTGACAATACGTAAAAGAAACATTTGTATTAAAATTTGAATATTACGGGAAATATGAGCATTTGTAGTAAATAATGTTTTACTGCGCATTCGCGAAATGTAGTTCTATATACTGTCAACAGATGGTGCCATTAAAAACTACTCTAAATAAAACATTGGAAAGGCGCAGTTTGGGTCCGCGCCGTAGATTTTTCGTGAAAACGTCGGGATAAAATCATAAAACAAGTATTTCGTATTAATATGTAACTTAATTATCAATCTCTTTAATACAATATTTTCACAGAGTAGTATATAGTTACAGAATAGAATTACGATAATTAGATAATTAAATACGAAACACTTATTTTCATGATTTTACCCCGACGTTTTCACGAAAAATATACGGCGTGGTCTCGAACTGCGCCATTCTTATTTAAATTATAATCTTCTTTTCACCTTTTAATTTATGATTCATTTTTATAAATATTATGGAATCTCGAATCCTATTTTTCTCCAATTCACTACCAGGTGGCACAATAGTAAGAATCAAAATTTAATTAAATTAAATCATTAACTTATAACTAAGTTCCGAAAATATTATAGAGTATATTGTCATCGGAAATACGAAGACAAAATTTTGAAAACGCTAGCACATTAGAAATTAAGTAAAAATTGATTATAAAATTACATAGTTATAATCATGAAACAAGTCAAGTTAAATAAAATTATGCGGAAACGAAATCGTTAGTGAAGCTTGTGAACTTTTAAGCGCATATTTACGTTTTCTGGTACGAGATTTTGATTACTACATACTGTAACAAAAGTCTTTTGGGTGTATGGTGTAAACAGTCCAACACGCAGGATAATGGAGAACGATGATTTATTCACAAATATGCAGGAAAACACGTAGAACAGGTACAGGAAACAATAGTTCTTGCACATATTAGCAATGCAAAGAGATAACGATTCACAGGTAATAAAACTTCAGCACTTTGATATTTAGCAACAAAAACAGTCAGCAAATAACTAATAACGACAATAACAGCAATTTCAGTAGCGTTCAGCTCACCAGCTTCCTAGCTTGCACTGCAGACAAAACTCTAAAGACGTTCCCAATGGATCAACACTACTCCCTCTGATCCAAACGCGGTCCTTATATACTCTCTCGCATATTCAAGCGTTTTCCCGTTCCTAATAGAGATATCGAGAAAAGGGTCGCATTTTCTGGAATCATCGATTTATCGCCAAGGGTCCCGGAAAGACCGATGCCCGTCACTCCCTACTTACCCCTGTAAAACTCCCTCCCCAACTATAAGACTAGCGAGGTAAGAAAGCGACATTACATCTTTGCAACAATACATAGCGAATTTTTTTGTTGTTGTTGTTATTGTTCTTTTTGTGCATTTTTTATGTATGTCTGTTGCTCTACATTGATAATTTCGTTTCTCTGAATTTTTGTAATTGCTTTTCTAAACTTTATTATTTAAAATCTCTGATAAGAATAATAATAATAAGAGACCTGAAATGGTGAATGTCAAGAACTGTGCTTACCTTAGAGAATATGAAATAGACATATATTAATGTAATTGCATATAAATAAATAAAATAAGAAATTATACATTTTTTATTGTATAGCAACGGAAACCCTCCGCGCTTTTGCGCATGCGCCTGGCGGAGTTATTTTCATCAAAATAGGGGGAAAGTGAAGACTGGAAGGGTGATGTTTACATTTTACTGTGCGTGATCTAACAAAGAACTCTGGATATGCGCTCATATGACTCCTTGCCTGACACCCTTTTCCGGTGTAAAATCGTCCAAAAGCGGTAGAATCCTTTGCTGAACAGTACACAGTTTTATTTATTTTGACTGGTTTCATGTTTGTTAGGTTAGAATTTTGTAACGAATTTTTCACTCACTTCCTGATGTGCTAGCGTTTCAAATTTTGTGCACTTTCTAATTTTAAAAAATTTTGAAAGTATTTTAAATATATTTAAAAAAAATACTTTTCATCGTTTTAGTAATTAGTTTTGTTTCATACACCCTGCGATGATATTAACTGCTTAAGAACATAACCCGAGTTAACTCGTTTTAAATACCGTAGGTTTCAAAATAATTCGGTCCTTAGGCGGTTAAATGCTTTTTTGTGTGTGTCAATGTTATCGTTGCAACATTTAAGAGTAATTTTTTTAAAATTATGTAAAGATAGACGAATCAATCATAAAACATTATCATGTTACGATGTTTCGGACTAGAGGATGGAATTTCCTTTAAATTTCTTTCCTACACTCCTTCACTCATTTAATGGAGACCATTCATAATTACGTAACATGCGTCAAATAATGCGTTTTCAAATTTTGTACGCTAACTTTTTCTCGATAACAATTCACTATTTTAATGTTTTGAGAACTTAATTATCAGTCTCTCAGTCGTCTAATTGAATTAAATTTTGATTCTATACGAATCGCGCCATCTGGAAGTGGATTGGAGAAAAATTGAATTCAAGGCTCCTTTATATTTATGATAATGAATTGTAAATTCAAGAATAAAAAGTAGAAAATAACTAAAATAAAAAAATAAATTCTCCTTTCCAGCATTATTAATAAAAGTGCGTTTTCAAAAACTATTTTTATAAAATTGATGTATTTGTCAATGGAGTCTTCTGAACGAATTAATCAAATCCGTAATACTTTACAGAAACGAACAAGGTCTTTGAATGGAGGATTTCTTTTCCCCTCAGATCTATTATTTCATCACTCAAATTTTAATAACTGAAATATTTTGCAACTTAAAAATACGTTTTTAAAGAACTATCTATGCAATTTTTTACCTTTGGTGCTTAGTCTTCTGTAGAAAAATATTGTTTTCCAAACCTTATCGCTCTATGTTTGCATCAAACGCCTGCGGCAAAAGAACTCCATGCCTTTTCCCGAAATCATTCTGGAAGTTTATCCCACGCAAAATGCTGCCATCCAATCTTTCAGGAAAACGCATCTCCATTGAGTGTCTAGATCTCGCACGACTCCCACCCATTCAGAAGAGAGCTTTTCTCAAGTATCCTGCAATGATTTAGGACTCGATCGGGATTCAGACGGTATTCATCAACTTCGGATGGAGCATACCACTCCAGAACAGTGAAACGGGGGGATGGGGGGTTCGGCAAAAGGGGAATCATTAATTACCCGAAATTACCCGGGCATGTCACATTATTCCCTGAAATAAACGTACACCATGACAGCGAGAGTGTGCCGGGGTGGAAAAGTGAAATCTGTCATAATCAGGGTGTTATTTTTTACCATCTTCTGTGTCTTCCACTCTTTGCTTTTCTTGCTTGTGTTGCCATCTGTTTTGTTCCTTATTCCAAGATTAAGAAATTCGATTCGTTTGGTAAGAAATCTTTGCATTGGTTTGACGTGTTTTTAAATTGGGAAAATGTCATCGCTTTTTTTCATCTGTAAGGCTTGTATAACGAATGGGTGATTGTCTGAAGATGTTATATTTTGCTGCGGGAATCATAACATAAATAAAAGTCAGCGAGTTTCTCAATTATATTTTCTTTCTTTTAATCAAACAGCTGCCATTGATTACAAACAAAAAATTATGATGTGAAGGTGATTAAAATAGATGCATAGCCAAATAGTTTGTTTTGACTATTTTTTCATATGTTTGCTTTAAACAGCATGTTCTTTTTCAAATAACTCATCACTTTGTAAATGCTTTCTATTCAAATTGGATATTTTCTAGCAGATATTGTGTGCCAGGTAATGATATGAAAGTGTTTTTGTAAACTTTATTTCAGAAGTGCATTTTTAAAAAAACAGAAATCACCTATTTTGGGTAAGTTAAATGATTTATTTCGTATGCTTTTAAACTTAATTTTATTCTCCAACTTTAAACTTAGTCGTTTCGATTTAAAACTTGGAGTTACGTGTCCTCCTCCGCAAGAACATGTAACCCTTATATAAAAAGTTCATAAAAAATCTCCAAATTTTTCACGAAAGCTTACATTTCAGTGAATATGATATTGATTGATTAAGTTTTTGAACTTAATATTTTTATTGCTGTCAAAATATATGTAAAAGTCCGAGTGGAATTGAAATGGTAGCAATAATGTCAATGTTTCTCCTTTGCCTTTCCATCGATTGTCTGGATGCTTTCGATGATACGTGTTGTTTTCAGATATTTTTTTCACTGACTAGCAGCGCTTAATTGCTAAACGTTTACTTAAATTATCAGCTTAGAACATTTCATTACTCTTCTTTTATTAATTTACGAATAATATATATGGATATCATATGTTAATGCATCAACTAGGTAGTATAACTATCTCTGTAAAGTGTATTAGTGAACTATTTCATAAAAACAATTCTTTGATTTGCATGAAATCGGCGAAAACGTAATTCTGCTCTGTCTTGAGACCAAATACCTTATATATCCCAGATTCCTTTTAAAAATTATATCTAAATAATCCCTCTCGTATGCAGACCCATAAATTTAATAAAAAGGGTGCTTCATATTTACGAAATTAAATATTCTTTGATTGCACATAACAGCAGCAGTCTTCCTATTGCTCTACTTCAACTGAATAATAGTTCTGGCTAATGAAAATGTCCTGAGAAATGCCTATGGCTCAACTAAAAGGCATGAAAATGACTTCTTTGGAAATGGCAGCCGAGCAGTAGAGCACCAGGATCATAAATGCTCAATTGAACAACAGTTCTAGAAACTGTAATTGTCATGAGAAATGTTTGTTGTTAAACTAAAAGGCATGAAATGAATTCTTTGAAAATCTTTGTCCAATTGTAGAGCAGAAATCAGAAAATGCAAGAAAAATGGTGCTCAAAATTGTTACGAAATTAAATCTTCTTTCATAGAAGTAGATCTACTGTAGGGTTACTTAAATTGAACAAAAGGTCTGAAAACTTTAATTGTCGTGAGAAATGCCAGCAGCTCAACTAAAACGTATGAAAAATCAATTCTTTGGGAAATGCCTGCAGAGCCTTAGAGTCAGAAAATGCAAGAAAAATTGTCTAACTCTCGGTCATCGGTACTGTGAGCGACGCTCAAAGAGAGACGTTTTAAATGAGTTGTTTGCATATTTCTTTGTCTGGAGGGAATCCTCCGATCTGACGTTCTCCTTCGCCATCAATATTTGCCTTGCAGCGCGACAGCCCTAACTCGCATAAACGTCAAAAACTTTTGAAAGCTTCTCAAGACCAAACAATCGGCGATTATGCAAACAGACAACAATGCCGTCAACAGCCATGCTCTCGACCAGACTTTTCTCTAAATCCCCCATCCCTAGCTATTTGATTTGTTCGGTCTTTAAGCACTGGTGCTGGAACACAAGCAGAGGCAGCAGCAGCACAATGCGAGGCGAAGATCCGTCACCGAAGCGACCTGCTGCTTTTAAAAGACTGGAGGACCCGTTCGTTCTGTATGGAAAAATTCATTCTTATGCAAATTGATTCAGCGAAAAGTACACGTGAGGGCGCTTTTAAACATTCATATTCCGGTAGGAAAATGTTGCTTCCCCGAGCTAATGCTACTAGTGTGTAGATATAGAAATGTCTCGACACGAAAAATCGATGCCAGTTGGTGTGAGGAAACATTTTTCACAACACAAACTCTCGATGAAATCTGGTCCCAATCTGACTGAAAAATGTTGTTTATCTCTATCAAACTTCGCGAGGAATATGTTCGGTGGATTCCTTTTGAAGTATCTCGAGCATAAATATATCAGATTTACCAAGAAATTCCAGACCAACAGCTTCATTTGCTCTGATTTACGTCTCCCAGATATGCGTGATTCGATTGATTTGCGATATCCAATCCTCCTCCTCCCTCCAGTTAATTTACATAATCCTTACGGAAACCACACTCGCTTTAATTGAGAGTCTCGACGTGGAAGAAGGGTTATCAATTTTTCCGCGCGATTTATTTTAAAGCGCGTTAAGGACCACACCGTCGCCCGTGCCTTTTTCTGGGCCTTTGAAATCCATATTTTATGGGCTGCTGAGGTAGAACGGTTTCTTTTCACTCGAAATTAGTTTTATATATTGACGAAGCACCTTTTTCTCTGTTTAGCGCATTTCGTTTGGACCATGAAATTTTGTACAGTAATATTCGTGATGTATTCTGTACTATATAGCTACGTTATTACTATACTCTCTACTATGCGTTATAACACGGGTTAAAGCCCAACTCCTCAAAGTACTTATTAACTCTATGAGCCCTAATCCGCCTCGAACAGCCCCATTCGACAGAAACCGGATTCGGGCGGTTTCGGGCGCCTGAGTGAATTTTACGGGAGAAAAGTTGTTCCTTTCTTTATGTACAATTGATTGCCCAAACTTGGGTGTCGTCCTCCCGGAATTTCTGTGAGAAAGGAAGGATTTCATTCTGTTTCCGTGAATGAAAATTTGCTTCAGTTTTTGAGGTACTGGAATTTTGAAGTACTCACTCTAGCCGGTTCAGAGAGTTATATAATAATATTTTTAACTTTTCAGTTACAGAGTCTTGAGATTATGTTGGAGCAATTATATACGATGAGATTATGTTGGAGCAATTATATACGATGAGATTATGTTGGAGGAATTATACGCGAACTCAAATTTTGTTTTCAATGATTGTCAATATTGGAATCGGTAGCCTTTCTTTTCAGCATCTCCATAGGATTTGTCTGGGTTTCGGTTCTTCTGCCAGAGTCACGGCTTCGGGTCGAGGTTTACAGGCTCGAGACCCGTTTACAAGAAACATTGCCGTGCACATTAAATGCCTTGCCGGTGGTGTGACGTGGAAGTTGGGAGGGGTACCTGCTCAGATATCGTCCTCGGCACATTTGACCAAGATTCAGTATTACGAGTTTCTAAATATACTCTTATAGCTATACCGAAAATAACCCTTGAGTCGCTTCAAAAACAGGAGGTTAATCTAACTAAACTAAAGAGTTTGTCCCATCTCTTATAACTTCCCGCTTGTATTTTTTTTCAAAGTTCTAAAATTAATATCAACGTAATTCGTTTTATTATCAACATGTGACCTTATGTATTGTTCACTTGTTGTACATTTCTATTCGGGAATAATTTTTATTGAACAACCTTTGTAAGTAGTGTACTAACAACGCAAAGGATTAGTCTATCTAATCTTGGTTCATCCTTTTCCTTTTTTATCGGCATTAGTTCGATTCTCTTGTCTCCTATTTCCCTTGCATAAGACTTTGCTTTATGTATTAAGATGTTAATACAATATGCTATGTATTCTTTACAAATAAAGAATTTTTTTGGTACAATTTGTGTTAAATTAATAATGTTTCGTCAATTAAATGTCAAGTAAATTTGTATTGCGTGGTAATGATTTGTAATGATTAGTATAATTGCGTAGTAATGATTAGTATAATAAAGTCCCCTAGAAATAAAATGGACAGCAGTCAAATAAATAAGTTTTCGCTACATATATTAGAGTTCTAATTCTGAATATGTACAAATTGTTTAGATTTACTCTTCATTTTGCGGTGAGGGAGAGAACCCCAGATCCCTGCTTCATTCACAAATAGGCGAAGTGCCCCGGCATTATCACAGAAAAACAATCTTTGTGATCATAAATTCTTTTTACTTTCTTGTATACGAAGTATACAAAGAGAAAGTATTGTAATCGTCAAAAAATTCGAACTCGAGATTTTGACGAATCTCCTCTTTTTAGACCTCCCCGAGTCGGAAAAACACAATTGTCTGTCTGTGGACACGATAACTCAAAAACTATAAGAGCTAGAGGGATGAAATTTGGTATGTGATCTTGACACGTAATTTGAAGGTTTCTGTCATATTTTGGAAGTCTGACTGTCCGTCTTTCCACGTTCATGTCAACACGATAAATAAAAAACTTGAATAGCTAGATGGATAAAATTTGGTACACAGTTTTATCATCAGGAATACAGGTCCGTATAAAATTTTGGGCCAAATCCGTCAAGGTATTGACTGTCTGTCTGTATAATCGCATACTTTTTAACGCAATAACTTCTTTAAAAAACTACTTTGATAAATGAAGTTTGGTATGTGGCCTTCTTACCTGCATGGTAGATTTGTGTATAATTTTTGTGTCAATCGGTTTAAAAAAGGCGCTAAAATAGCAAATTTCGTTTTCTTTATCTACACCCATCCGTATTGGTAATCACGCTGGCTTCTAATTCCACTTCCGCGTTGGACGACCTTCGGAACTCGTGGTATGGCGTTCCGCTTATTTTTTTTCTCCACTGCATTAGGGGTTCTTGTTCGTTTTACTGCCTTTTAGCTTATTTTTTTCTCTACATGTGTTAGGAGTATACGAGAAATTTTAGGGGAGACCACTCCCGCTGGTTTTGTTTTAGAGGAAATCTTTTGCGTTTCTTGTGAGAGCCAAGAGTGTAAATTTATGTTTAAATACACTCTTCAATCCGGGAACACAGAAGAATTCGGCAAAAAGACGCTTCGTGATATTGTTTAGGTGTGCTAAGCCGATAGGTGAAAAACTCTCAGATACTACTTCCAGTTCGATGTTTTTAATTTTTACCTCCTGATCCGATTCCACAGTGTCATAGATTTTCAAAATTATGTGTCGAATATTTTCGTTTAAAAAGCACCACCAACTATCTTAATTTTTTGAAATTTCAAAGAGGAAGAAAAAACTGAATTTCCTCAACCAGTAACAAATATTTCTGAATTTTTTTTACATCTGATAGCATAGCATGATTTCAGCATGAGCATGAGACCTCACATTCCAATCATGTGTGAAGAAAAACAGAAATATACGTTATAGTTTGCAAAAAATTCAGTTTTTTCTACCACATTTGAAATTTCAAAAAATTGAGATAGGTGGTGTTGCTTGTTAAGCGACTATATGCTCAATACGGTAGGGAACTTCATAATAAAACCATCTTTAAATATTCTCCATTGAATAGTTATTGCAAGTCCGTTGATAAATTTTTATGACTCCCTTTTATAATTATGATTACTATATTTGAAGTTCCAGTTGCTATTCTGAAGACTCATAAAAGAACGAATCAGCATTCCCACATTATTTGGTGTCTTAGAAACGTACTTGACATAATACCCACCGTGATTTGGCGCGCCCATGCCTCGAACTATTGAATACTTCCCTTCGCTTTATGAGCGCCAGATTGTCAATATTGCCTTTGACATCTTTCCACCAAATGTCACATAAGCCGAATATACACAGCAAAAGACTAAAGCATCCCCTCCTCCAATGACAGGCTTTGGCGATGCCATAATCCCGAAGTGAATCTATTCCCCGGGCTCATCGGAAGTGGGAGATATTCATAACTGTGACCGGGAATTCTCTGGTAAATTCAAAATCCTGACGAATCTTCATCAAGAGTCCCCGGTTCGTATTAATGCCAGCAAAAATAACTATAGCCCGCACGATGCATTCTGGGCCTAATGCACGTACCATCCATTCTGCCAAGATTTATCTTTAACGACTGAACACTGAGGGGGGATCGAGGGGGTGGGAGGGGGGGATTCTTAGAGGCGTTTTCTGAAGGAAGAAATTCGAAGAATTATCTTGAAAAGGCGAAGGGGTACGGCTCCTTGATATGCAAATGAAGACAGGCCTATTTAAGTAGAATAATTTCTCAAAAGGATGGAAGCAGAGATAAGGGTTGTGACAACATTGGTTGTGACTGTTGTAAGAAACGATGTCGAAAATTTTCGATCCCGCTTTTCGGTATGGATGTGTTTGGGGCTTTCATTGTGAGCGGAGGTTTTTCTCTCTGAAAATGCATTTGAAATATTTGGAACTGTGAGTAATCTTTTGTAATGTACTGTTAGGAGGATGCAATGGCAATGTGGAATGGTTTGGATTAATCTATGTGAGTATTAATGCATCGCCGGGTGGCGGACGCCAAATTGCAGGGAGGGATTTATCTTGGGAAGGGATGCTGTCCTGTATTTCTTGATACTCAAGTCCGTAATAAAAAGAGCTATTGATCATTGATATAAAATCGCATATTTATTACTTCATTTGCTTGTAAAAAATGGATACTTAAATAATAGTGTATTAATATTTTCATAATTATGCACAGGTGATCTAAAAAAGAATGTGTAATTTTGAAATATATGCAACATCTTTGATTTTTCAATTTAAAAATTATTATCATCAAAATAACCTGTTATGAATTCAGTTTTAACCCTTTGAGTACTGAATTATTTGAAGATTTTTATGCCCACGGGTCGGATTTAATTTGTCGCTATGTGGATTAATATGTAAAAGTAATACATTTTATTTGGGATAAACTTATATTGGTGATATAAATATATTTTTGAAACAGCATTTTAGTTACAAAATATAAATATTTATATAGAACAAGAACCAACTTAAAGTCTAATAATTTTGTACTGTGTGGTATTTTTCAAAACATGTCGGTAAATGCAAAGGTACCTGGCATGGTTTTCATTGCCAAGTGGTTTCTTTCTTATTTTAGGTTTATAACATACGCGATACCGTTTTGTAGGGTGTTTCTTTAATTCTGTTGCCGGAATATTCTCCGGAAAATGTGCCCAATTTTTTCGCTTGCAAACGATGTGGCGCATCGCTACTTGTAGGACGCCCACGGATATTATAATTTGGCAGGACCACTTGCGCCAATAATTCTTCTTAAATTCAGATGACGAGTCTCACTCGTGCACCGTAACTTCGCCCAAGTAAGCAGATGACGAGTCTCACTCGTCCACCGTAACTTCGCCCAAGTATGCAGATGACGAGTCAGACTCGTCCACCGTAACTTCGCCCAAGTAAGCAGATGACGAGGCTCACTCGTCCACCGTAATTTCGCCCAAGTAAGCAGATGACGAGTCTCACTCATCCACCGTAAC
>BGPR01000257.1:148207-162709 GCA_013235015.1 Araneus ventricosus
ATGCGACAAATATCGGTTCCCAAGACGGATTGGCATTTGAATGTTGGGATTCCAATTCTGGGTTGTCTTTTTCGTAGTAGTAATAGTCTGTATTCAAACTATATTTTGTATTTCATTTGTATGATTATTGATATGGTAATTTGATTTTAATTTTAATTTTTAGATTAATATATGTATATATTGAAAATATAACACATGTCTTGATTATTTGAAATATTTAACTATATATATATATAAAAATATGTAAAAATTAAATTATGATTAATGATTGTAACTAGACAGCCATAATTTTGTAATTTTACATAAATATATATATTTATACTATAAATTAAAATGTATGTTTTAATGTAAACAAATTTTTTTTAATATTAAGTAGAACACAAAGTGATTATATATGTTTTATTATATTAAGTATTAAGTGTATTATTATATTTTTTATTTAATATATATATATATAGACGAGAATTGAAAATATACTTTTAATATAATGCAACCGTTAAAATTAATCATGAATACGATGAGAGGATGGGGAAGATGGCTTGCAAAATCCTATTAGGTACTGTACTGTAATCAGAGGACAGGTGGTTTTATTAGGTAGCTTATTGTTGGGCCATAGGCACTGAAGTTCCTACTTACTGTTCTGATGGGGGACCAAATTACTCTAGCCCAGGGAGCTCCATTTTGTTAAGATGGCTGTGGCCAAACATGGTTGCCACTGCGGTTTCTGATATCAGTTCACTCATAGACTTGCAGAGGCACTTGCTAAAGGCAGGCCGACGCGGTAGAAAAAGTCACAGCTAAGGCTCTATCACCAGGAGACGACGTATGACGTGACGAAAAAAAAGAGTCGGTCCGGATCGGGGCTGTGCAAAGAAAATAGATCCAGGGGAGCTTCAAATGTGACAAACCGCTTCAGTCAAGTCGAAACGTCAACTTCCTCCTACTGCCGCAGGAAAAAGTCCCCCAAATCCACACCCGAAGAGCGATAGTTAGGAGAGATATCATGAAGGATGATGTCTCGGCCCACGCCGACTCACATGTCCATCCAATGATTTTTTTATTACTTCATTTTCTCTGTGGTTAGCAGACGTCGGGGCGAGATATCTTATCTGTCACAAGACTTTAGCCCTTTTATTGCTTGTATGGGTGTTTGCCTACTTCTTTTTATTGGGGAGAGAATGGCTTTGATGTGTCTATCCTGGCCGGGATATGGTTAGCTTGTATCCAGTTAGGGATGTGTGCGTTTTGGATGGATCAGAACTGGTTTAGAGGTAGGTAGGTAGATTAAATTGATGCCGATATAAAAGAAGAACATCGAATGGCATTTGATGAGACAAAAATCATTGATTGGCCGTGAATTGGATGGTAAATGATTTTATAGCTCACATTGATGGGTTTGGGATATTTTATAACCCTGCATATATTCATTTAAATCTTTGTTGTGATGTGTTAAATGCATACACTTACAACGTAAACATCTCTATTCTTGAACCGAGGGACACATTTACTGTTAGGTTGGATGCGGATTAATTCCATTTGTAAGCTATACATCTCTATCATTCTGTATAGTATTTGTACTTTTGCAAACACTACATAGAATGTTTTATTACATCAAATACTCCGATTTTTTAAAAAGTGCAAAAACAAGAATGTATTAATTCTCAATTTCTAGAATGAACGGAATCGTTGCTTCGATGCTGTAAATTTTATCCGTTAACCTTTTACGTACGGACAGTTTACGAGCTATTTCAGGATGCTTCCCCCCTTGCATAATGCTAGCTGGGAAAGATGTTTTACCTTGAAAGCGTTAGAATTGCGTTTACAAAAATACACCATATCTATGGATAGCTTTAACACGCAGACTGCCAAGTCTATTTTGAAGAAATCTAACAATCACGAGTTATCTCGTGGTTGGCAGTCAACGTGTTAACTACTCTGTTTATAGTTTCAATTCCTTGCCGTATTGTAGCATTATGTACATAAAAGTAATTTTTTTTACTAAGAATAATTATATATAGTGGCTATAAAGGAACGACAGTTTTTTCTTTGAAAAAGGAGAGGACATTTTCGTGTTTCTCTGTCAGAAGTCCCGTTTCAGAAAGATATCCTGTGATTTATGCTAGCTGTAATAAAAATTTCATTACTCTAATTACCATTTATCGGTTTGTATGTGCTTACTGGCGAATCATAATTTTCGATAATCTTCAGCTATTTGTTGCAAATGTGAGTATTTCAGATTTAAAGGCAGACCTTTTAGATAAGATGACTTCTTGAAACCTTAAGACATAGCTTAAAATCCATTCTATATACTCCAGAATAGATGCTAGCAGTTTACATAAGAATCAATGCAATAGAATGGGCCAGAAGGAGTATAAATCAACTGGCTATAGACTCTCATTAGGTCAAAATAAAGTAAAAGAAATTTCGAAACAAAAGTCATTGAAATGCTTATCCGATTCCAGTTCTTTCAATGACTCGTATATAACATTTATTTCTCTGTTATTCCAGAGGGAAAGGAAAGGAAGAAAAATAAAAAAGTGCTTCAGAATGAAACGCATTATTCATGGTGGCGCGGCAAAAATAAAGTTTTATGGCTCGGGCGATATTCACTGTAAGTGCGATGGATTTAGATATCCGACGAGGGTGGGCGGGAGATTAAGGTATCGAATTTCGGAAAAATAGAAATCGTTCCACCTCACAACAGGTTCTTTAATCCCCGCCCTTCACATCTTACAAATGAAAAACTCTGGTCCAAAGAAGAAAAGAATACGCTAAAATATTCATCCGGCCAGATATCCGGGCAAAAGCGTAAGTCGGTTCCAGGAAAGGGATCAAAGTAACATTAAGTTTATGGGAAACAAAACTCCTGGAAACGGGAAAAGTAGCCTTTACGATGGAGGATTTTCCTCAAACTGATTTAACTGCCTCCGGATCCCATAAAGTTAAAGTACGGGCATCATTTACCGAATGACGTCCAACAAAAGGCGCTCTGTATCCGAAATGTTGGAACCGTTTAAAGTGCGGATAATGTCAACACGGAATCGGATGCGGATAATGCGGAGGTTTAGTGTGTTCTGCACCGAAAACCATTTCGTTTAACGCCCTGCACTTTGAGGAAGACGGGAAATGTAATTATGAATCGGATGGTAAGAGCGATGCTTTCGCGTGTTAAGACGGGCTGTGCTGCCAATCTGGTACAATCGGATAGGTTTCGCTTCTAATCCGAGAAAGGGCAAATTAAATTTCCGTTTCTTTCTGACCGTTCTAATCTCGCGGGCTTGTTTTTATTTACTGTAAATTTCTTTGAAAATTACTTTTGAAAAGTCGACGGTTTCTGTTTCAGATGAGGTTGTGATTTTAGCCATTTAGCACAGATTAAATGCGTGTAGCATTACAGAAAAAGGAGAGCAATTTAAACTGCAATTTCTTTAACATCTTTGCTTTTCATTTGAATCGGACGTAAATTGGTACAGTACATTTCGAAAGAAATAATTCAATTGGACTTGAAAGAAAAGTAATGTGATGGCATCTTTATATATGGAGTTCCTTTTCAAAAAAGTAAAATTTTTTGTAGGGTATCCATATTTCGTATGGTATCACAATTAGGACTTCATGCACTCTGTTGCAAACCAGCCTGCAAGTCCAACCTTTGAAAATTATTTTTGAAAAGTCGACGCTTCTGTCTCAAATGAGTTTGAGCTTTAGCCATTTGGTACAGATTAATTGCATGTAATATTACCGAAAAAATGACGAGCAATTGAAACTGTAATTTCTTTAACATGTTTGCCTTTCATTTGAATCAGATGTAAATTGATGTAGTTTGTTTGTAAACGAATCGCTCAATTACACTCGAAACAAAATTAATGCGATAGCATCTTAATGTGTGAAGTTACTGCTGGTGTTTTTCAAATAAATATTCACTCTTAGCGTTGACTCTCTCTTTTTAGTTTCTGGGAAAAGAAATGCAATTGGCATGTACATAGATATGACCGGTGTGGGGTTCTTTTTAAAATTTCAACAATAAATGATGTTTATAGAAGAATTACATAAAATATGAAATTTGAACTCTTCCTACCATCCGGTTTAAAGGTAAAATGATTTAGGCGTTGACTTTTTGGAAGGAGTGAGCAGTCACTGCTGTTAAGTTTAAATATCTTTTATTGAGTCTTCTTCGCCTGATGTTTAAAGATCAAAAGACATGAGATCCAAATTTTTAGATGAAATTTAAGTATTTTCAATCCATGACCAATTTGAGAATATTAGACATGGTGAACCGGCGGTCGCCGGTGAACGTCAAATCGGAGAAAGAGGCGAGAAACTAGTGGTGCAGCTTTTTATAACTTCAAAATGGGGAAGACTCTTAATTTTGATATGAAATAAATAAGAAATCGCTGATTCGATATTTTGAAAAGGTGACCAAATTAATACGGTGAAAGGGGGCGTTCTTTAAGTAAATAAAGCTAACTCGCAAATACTAAAAGGTTGAGAATTACTGACGTAAGACGTTAAAGCAATATATTGCGTAATTAGTTCTTAACCCTTTATAACATGTGACAGTTCTATTACAAACCATTTCAGTCTCACAAAATCCAAAATAAGCACCTAAGTCCATTTTCAATCAATATTACAACACAGGTGTACAATCTATGCAATTTTAGTATATTTCCTCAATAACAGATGGCGATGGATGCTAGTGAGTCGATTTGAAGTTCGCTCGCCGTGAAACTGGTGAGGACGTGTGTGTGTAAACATTTGGAAAATTGATAAATAAAAATAATAATAATAAATCTATGGGCTATCTAGCACAGTTCATTGTTTAAAGGATAACTTAATAGCTTAACAGGCATATTCACTGTTTTGAACAATATCTTCTTGGATCCCAAAATATTTAGTAGTTTTTAGCATGGGGAGTAAATTATTGTTTGCGTCATGCTGAAAATCTAAAAAATACGTGTTTCATTATTTGCGGAAAGCTATCAAAATATGTGGCGTTTTGTCATTTTTAATAACTTGAGTTATAAAGGGTCAACAGGTAGTCATTGAAGCTTTGACTTTCATGAAAGGAAAGATAGCCACAACACTTAGGAGTGTCTTCGCTCAATATTGAAGCTATTAAGCATGTATTTTTCACTTATGTACTCCATCATTCATACACGATGATACGAGTAGGTAAACAAGCTAACCAAACATAATTACCTCAAAGCGAAAACTAATTATCATGGACAAAAAATATCACTTTGCGACATGCAGCCGCCGTATGATATATGCTCAGAAGACCCATTCCCGGACGAAAAACATAAACATTCTACCTGTGAAAGCGAATTAAACTCCCATCACTTGTCAAGCAGAAGGAGGGAGGCGCTTTATATTCAAGTCACACCTTCGCGATGAATTTTCCATACAGTTATCTATCTCGGTAGCACTTAAAGCCTGAAAAGCATCCAACAAAAGGGGCGCACATCAACAGCCCCTAATCCCGTTATGCGCCCCTCTGTTTACCTTTAAAGACGTCGTCGCCTGCAGCAAAGATGATTTTTCACCCCAACCTAACTATTATCGGGGCCTCAGTGCTCAACCCTTTTCATCACGGCTATTCGCCATCGTCAAGATGTCGTTTGAGGAAGAGAGAGAGAGCGGGTTTCTAATTAATTCTTCCCTTCTCCTTCCCCTGGCAAACGATAAAAAAATTACAGTGTTTACTCGAAACCGTGCCTTCATCTAATTAATCGGGTTTTCAGCTTAGAAAACAAGGCACCCAGCACACGCTGATTTCCTTCCTTTAGCTTTTCCTGCGTAATTATGCTCTAAAGCTCCCTCGCTGCTAAGTTCGTTTTTTTTTACTCGAGTCTTTAAATTTGTGCGGAAGCCACCTTGTCTTACCTTTTGATGTGCGATTTATGGGAATTTTCGGAGAGGCAGCTGCGCTGAGCATGCCTTCTTGATGACGTTAAGCGAAACTACTTCTCGGCTTCTTTCGACAACACTCGGCGGCAGTCGAGAAGGGGGCGGGGATGCGATGCCATGATTGAACAAATATTGACTCGGGATTTCATTTAACTTGCTTTATAGTGAAAAGAATTTGGGAACGGAATTAAAAAGAATTTGAGTTCTTCTCTCGTATCTGTTTGTTTTGTTTTTATTTAGTAACATCAAAATGAACAGGTATGAAATAACAGGTACTTCGGGGGATTTTTTAAGCAGAGGTTTTTAGGGCATTATTGTTTAAAATATGTGGATAACTATATGTTGAATATGTAAATGAGCAGTTCTCAGCCATGTTGTTTCTGTTGCTCAACTTTTGTGGACTGTTTTATCACTCACTCTTCATTGCGTATTTTGGAAATTCAAATAGTTATAGTCTGAATATCGTTTGTGTTGCTTCGATGAATTTATCTATTTTTAAAAGTGACATTTTGTTTCTGAACTAATAAACGTATTTCTTATTTTACTTTCAGTTGCTTTTTCTCTTTCGGGCTTCCTTTTTTATGTGCAGTCGAACGTCGTTAGAACGAGCCACAACAGACCAATTCAAAAGTTCACTATAACCGAGGGTTCACTATATCCAATTTTTCAAATAGTGGCTACACAAGATATCCTATAATCATTAAATGAATTTCTGTTAACTTAATTATTACACTAAATTGCAATTAATAATGGGCTATAATAAATTAAAATAAAGATTTGTTCTTAAAAATCAAACAGCGAAATTAATTATACTTAAGTTTGGTTGGGACCATTGGCGAATCCAGGATTTGGGTCGGGAGGGGGAGGGGTCAGAGCTCATAAAAAATTTTGCATCGTCGTGACGAATCTCAAACCTCATGGCTTATGTGAACCAAAACACTTTAACTTTACAGACTTTACTCTATCTATTTTAAAATATTGGCGAAAAACTTGAGTACTTACGAATATGCATGATCTCATGATTTGAAAAACCGAAAAGTTATTCTTTCTCCTGATATGGAATCCACTTACACAATAAGAGTACTTTCTGTAATGCACCATTTTTTCTCTTTATCTGAAATATTGATTCTCTCTACAGCGGCATCATTACATTTTGAATCATTCCATGAAACAAATTAGGTCCGATTATCAACAGTTAATTCTAAAATATTCACATATTGAAATTAGTTTTAGTTTTTAGTAGGAACCTCTTAGCATGCAATTTGTCATGGGCTGCCGATTAAAAGACAAGTTTCTCCTTAAAAGAAAAGCAATGCATTTTTATAGACTCGTATTGTTGTTGGTTGTTTTTTTTTGACGTCTTATGTTTTAGTTTTAATATAATCCGAAAGTTTTCACATTGTAGAATTTCTCCCAGAGAGAAACTATTGAGAACTTTCATTCTTAGTTCCGAAAAGAATGTATATTTTTATAGGAAAAAATTCGTTTTTAACTTTCTGGAAACTCAATTCACAGTAAAAAGCCATACAGAAAATTTATTATTCCTTCAGTTTTACTTCCATTTCCCTAAAAGACTTTGTAACCTAGTTTAAACTAAACCTTTTTTTAGGTGGTATTTCCTATTTCAACTGAAATTTTTGTTTCACAAATGCGTGAAATACAAGTAAATAAACATTTAGTGCATATACCAGACAAACAAACACAACACGACATTAATGGTTTACATATTCAATCATCGTATTATTTATTGGATAGTAGTAACTAAATGCTTTATTTTGTGAAAGTACATTTGTTTCCTGTACATTTAAAGTACTGGGTGATTTTTTTTTTGCTTCTTCCTCTTTTACATTGGCATTTTGTTTTATAAGAAAGCACAAGACTAAATTTCATATTATATATATGTCATTGCAATTGTTCTAAAATGTTGCTTTCAAAAGGAAATTTCAATAACGGAAACTTCTGTATTATTCAGTAGGTTACAGTTTTTGTGAAAAAAAAACCCTATAAAGCAATCTTTCGAATAGATGCATCCTTTGTTTATTTGCAAAACCCGAGTTATTACAAAAGAAAAGAAACGAGACACATTGTATTCATATTCATATTTATCACAGCGTTAACTTTTATAGCTTTTGAAAAATTGCTGTTCCAAAATATGATTAATGAGGCAAAAGCAAAATGCCGTTTAAAGAACAATTAAACCACAAACAAAACAACAAATTGTTACGTACCTTTTTAAATCCAATGAATTGAGACGTATTGTTACGATAATTTTGCGCAGAATTGCAAATATATGGGAGCACACAGCACAATGGGGCACAATAAAACGCCATCTCAAAGAACCAAAAAAGCCATGTTTGTTACTGAAATAATTAAAGTCTTATTTTTCTCTGCGATGGAATTCTTTAATTTCGCATAGCATTTGTGATGAAAGCAGAATTTTTTTCCTTTCTTGTAAAGAAAACATTTGTTTTTCCGCAGTTCAACGTGAAAATGGTGCGTGTTTTCCGAATTTTTTACCCTGTTTGCTACCTTTACCTTTAGGGAATGCATACTTTTTGTTGTAGAAATTCGGAATATATTTTAATTTAACAATATTAAAACTTGTTTTGTACATTGACTTTAAAGAATGTTATAAAAAGTTCTTCCGTTATTCGAGGGACTTGTTCTCAATCTGGGCCTGCTGAAGGCAATTACGGTTGTGGTAGTAAACAGAACAGGTTCGGGAATTAGCAAATCTGAACCAAGATTTTTTTTCATCGAAAGCATTTTTTCGAATTAGAGGTAGGAAGTATGCTACACAAATAAAAATGTTGTTTTAACATTTTTCTTGAAACATTGTTTATTCTTTAAGATATTAAAAGTAACATTAATAACGGCATTGTTCATTCTTAATTATGTTAAAGGCAATATGGTGAAACAAAACACATTTATTTCAAATTTCTACTTTCATGGATCTGAAATAATTACCAGAGCTCTCTCTATCTATCTCCATTATTTGCATCCTGTATCTCAAGTCAAAGCAAAGGATATACCCAGTGGATAAATAGCCCTCAAATAGCTTCAAAAATGGGACATCTACCTAAAAAGAATTTACAATATAATCTTAAAAAAGCATTATTTTATTAATGCCATGATTTATGAACTTGCGACATCATCGCAGAATCGTTTTTATTTAATTTAAATAATATCTTAAATTCGCCAATGAATATTTTCAGTTACTTTATCATGAAAATAACCCGAACTGAAACAAAACACCTATATTCAAATGCCTGGACACTCAGCAACCATTTCCTTGCTATTTTCATGGATCTGAAATAATTACCAGAGCTCTCTCTTTCTCTCTGTCTCCAGTATTTGCATCCTGTGTCTCAAGTCAAAGCAAAGGATATCCTGTTGATAAGTAGCCCTCAAATAGCTTCAAAAATGGGACAGCTACCTAAAAACAATTTTCGATATAATCTTAAAAAAGCAAAATTTAATTAATACCATGATTTATGAACATGCTATAACATCACAGAATCGTTTGTATTTAATTTAAATAATATCTTAATTCCACCAATGAATATTTTCAATTACTTTATCAAGAAAATAACCTTACGACACTCCACCTCAAACAAAACGCGTTCATTTCAAACGCCTGGACACTCAGCAACCATCTGCATTGCTATTTTCATGGATCCGGAATAATTATTATCAGAGCTTTCTCTCCAGCATTTGCATCCTGTGTCTCAAGTCAAAGCAAAGGCTATATCCAGTTGATTAGGATCTGGGCAATGAAGAGCTCGTTAGCGCGCGGCTTCAAGTAGCCCGTTAACGAATGGTGAATAAACAAGAAGTTTCTTCATTGGCTACTCAAATAAATACCTGGAAGAAATGACTAATGAGAATCTCGTTTAGGAAAGAGAGCTTTCCTCTCCCTAACGGGGCGGTTCTTTGCCTCTCGAAAAGGAATTCCTTTATTATTTCCATTGGTGAAAAGGAAGATAATTTCGTTTCCTGAAGGCGACTTCTTCTAATTCGGTAACCGAGAAATTTTCCAAAACACTTCAGAAAGTAATGATTTTTCTTGTGTCTCTTTGATAAGGTATTTGTAATTTTTGGATATATGTACTTTATCGTCCTGGATGATATTGTGGCCACGTGTTTAATGCTTAAATTAAATACAGGTTTATTTATTTGTTCTGGCTTGATGTCGCATTTGGTAAATATCTGGTTATATGAAAAAAAATTATTAAGACATGTTTTCAGTTGTGTATCGAAAAGTAAAAAAATATTTTTAATTAAAAATATAGAGATAAAAACAAAATCACAAAATGAAAAATTATTTTCCGTTTTCGAGCTCATTCATAAAAGCTTGCTCTTAAAAATCTTTGTATTTTTATTATTTTCTAGTTTTTAGTCTTATTTCCTGACTTATTTTTATAATTTCAAATAAACAATTTTGGAAAACCTTCTCGGAAGAAAAAAAATCATGATCTAAAATTTAGTATCTCTTGACCGAATTTTCGAATACCCGAGGTGATTACGGTCCCAATCAACTTCGATAATCGAGGTTGTACTGTAAAAAGAATTACCACTTTGGAAGCGGGAAACATAAAAATCCGTTTTTCTTGAATTGACCAACATCGAAATTTTAATTCAAGAATTTGACTTGCGTACTAATTTAGATAAGTTGGACATGTTAATAGATGTCTGAAGAATACATTCACTTTTTCTTTTATGGTATATATGTTACTGTGAAAGACCGATATCTGGTAAATGTCGATATTCTCCGGTGAATGTCAGTTTCTCCGGTCGGTGAATGTTGATAATCTCCGGTGAATGTTTGTGGCATGTGCCGACATTCACCGGTGAAAGTCGACATTCTCCAGTTTCGGTCTTTCACAGTAACATATACATTGTCAAGAGTAAGCACAGTTACTGTTTGGCCTTTTCATCTGATCGTGCATCTAATTCGTATCCTGCACACAATTTGTTAATTCACATGTCGAGCGAGCTGTTTGAGTAAATCTGTCTTAGAATAGGAAGTAACTTGTTTTCCTAACTCATATGTTTCTTAAGGGGACATACGACTCTTAAACCTCGGAAAAATGGGGGGGGGGGACTGTCACATTCTGTACATTATATCTCTGTAACAATGCAATTCGCAAACTCAATTTTTTTCCTAGAAAAAAATCTGATCTTTCTCGTATAGTACACACTTTTTCAAACCTTTAACTTAGTATGTATTTATTTGTGAGAATAATAAATATGGGTATAATTTTTGGAGAAAAAATGAGATAGTCACCTTACGCGCATGATTAAGTATAAAATAATGGTCTAAACACAATATTTTGGGTATCTAAGTAATCCAAACAGTCTGTTTAAGAAACTGAACCACAATTTTTTAACATTTAAATTTAATTTCTATTTTATATACCAATTTCAAATAAAATGTTAAAAATAGTTAATATTTCAACTTTTCTAACCCCCCATAAAACTTCTTTGGAGAAAATACGTGCACGAATTGTGGTTCAATATATAGAACGTAGCCCAATACATATTCAGTAAAACTTTTATGTAAAAATATTCAATAGTTCTTGAAATATTGTGGGCGCAATATCAAAAATCACATCTTGAGATATAGCACTTTAAAGATATGGCTATTTTCAAGGTTTACGTTGAACAGCTGATATATTTTCCCTTCATAACGTTCATAATTATGGGAATTTTTTAACAGGGAATGTTTAAAATTGTTCGGAAAAGACTGGGGAATAATATATATTTTTTTCATAAATTCGAAAATTTTCGAGGTTTAACTGAAATGCTTCGAATCAGAGTTATTTTTGTCTCACTGTGTCTTTGATTTGGTTCGATGTCCTTTATCGAATAACATAATCAAGTTGTTTACGCGTAGCTCTTGAAAATTTCAGTTTCTGACGTTATTTCTAGTGACATTCTGACATTTCAAAGAAAACATTGTTACATCATAGCATTATAAAAGTACATGTTTTGTAACTAAATTAAGAGTTTTTCTTGCGAAACTTCTTTATGCAAAACGTACTTTACACAAGCCATTATTTTTAGGTTTAGTTCCATTAATATATATAAGAAAGTTTATTAATTTTTTCTTCCTCGCCCTTAATTAATGTTTTATGCATTTCAAAACATACTTTATGATACTTGAAGGATCACGAACATGCGCATAATGAGTTGAAACATTGTTATTTCGTTCGTTTAATGCATACCTAATTAACAACGAAATACAACCAGATTTATGAAAGTGTTTTCCATTCAAATGTGCCGGGAGATAATTTACTATTCTGGAAACGTTCATGAATTCTAATGGCATGAATTCTTTCGAAAAGCCTTAGCAGAAGTAAATATCATTTAATTGTACAAACACTTCTAGAATCGCGCATGAAAATTATTGCTTTGGCAACCAATTTATACAAACATATGTGAATAAATATTTTTGGGTGAAGAATAATGGTTAAGACCTAAGTTCTTCTCAGCAAAGTGTAGTTTGCTTTCCTGTCAGGTCTTGAAGATAATACAGTTTTCTTCATCACTTTTCGATCCTCACGAGTCCATTTCCTTTCGAAAAATGTTGTCTCTATTTAAAAAAAAGAAATAAGTAAAACATCTATTAATGCTAACTAAAATGAAGTTTAATTAAAAAATAATTATTTAGAAAATTTAAATGATACATATAAAGTCAAGACTCTTCTTCTGAACGATTTTTGCTGACGAACGTTAAAGAACTGCTCTAGCATAAACAGTTCTATTATTTCGCACTACAAACAATTCTGTTATTTCACACCATAAACAGTTCTATTATTTCACACCACAAACAGTTCTGTTATATCACACTATTCACACCTTAAATACCCAAAATCATTAAAAAAATAGTTAGAAAGTTAGTGTCCAAACATGACATTTAGATAAATTTAGCGAAAACAAGTATTACTGGGAAATTTAAAGATAAGAAAATTAATAAATCATTTACCCTGATTCAAAAACATCTTTCAATAGAACGTTAGTTTTCGAAATGTCACGTGTATAACCGGTACCTGAATTATAATGGCAAAATAACGTTGCATTTTAACTTAACCATTGTTGAGTGAGTGTTAAAAATATATTTTGGAATTTTGCGATCCTAAAATTTATCTGCGCGACCCATCTTGGAGTCATGGCCCTCGATTGAAGAAGTTCTAATTTGTCTGGTTCTTCATAAGTTGGTTAGTAAGCGAAAAAAATCACTCGATTGGAAAACCTCTGATCACTAAAGTAGTTTGTCATTATTTTACATTAAAATATTATTTTCACGAGTATATTTTTTTAAATATTTAGCAAGCCGGGTTGCCATTCTTAGAATGTTTACTTTTTCATTTCAGATATCGTGTTTTATTATTGAGAAGTCAGTAGACCAGGTTGCCATCCTTAGAATGTTTGCACTTTGATTTCAAATATCGTGTTTGATCATTAAGAAGTTAGCAAGTCGGGGTACCATCCTCAAGATGTTTACGTTTCGATTTCAAATATCATGTTTTATCCCTGAGAAGTTAGCAAGCCAGGGTGCCATCTTCAGAATTACGTTTTCATTTCAAATACAGTACTTTGATCATTGAGAAGTTGAGGGGTATCATCCTCAGGATGTTTACGATGTCATTTCAGATATCGTGCTTTATCACTGAGAAGTTAACAAGCTGGGGTGCCATCCTCAGAATGTTAACGTTTCCATTTCAAACGTCGTGTTTTATCATTTAGAAGTTTGAATTTATAAGGAAGCATCCGTATCATTTTCAGTTCTTACTGACACATAGTGGGAATACCATAATACTACCGCCTAAAAGAAATGAAATATTTCGAACAATATTATTTGCACTGAGCATTCGGATTCCCCATCTAAACCCCGAAACGCCACTTTTATCCCCGAAGACGAAAAATACAGACAGAAAGAGAGAGAGACAGAGAGAATACAGGAAAAAAAAGGAGAAAGAAATAACATTTTTATATCCTACAAACAAGCGGAGGGGTGGCAATATTAAAAACGATAAATAAAACTACACTACACCAAAAACATGAACAAACAATAATGAAAGAATAAAAAAAGGGGGTAGGGGTGCAGCAACGCCACGTGCAGACGGACCCATTCCCTATCAAGATCACCCACTAGAAAACGTATATCGCTCCCTATAAAACATAGAAAAACACACATACACTTCTCATCTGGAGAGGCTTCGAAAAACACGACAACTAACAACAAAAAATGACGGGGTTGTGGGGGGAGGGACGTCTAAATCCAGAAAAATCCGCTCGGCCGTCCCTCCAATTTTGAGCCTGACCGATTCCACTGAAACAAGCGACTGAGGAGGAGGAAGCACAACAGGGCTGAAGACAAAAGACACGCAGAAATATAAAAAGAAACAGAATTTCTGACCTGTCGGTTTCAGCTGCTGCTGGCTGCTCACCCCTACCTCCCCCCTTGTCATCTCGTTCACCCCTCCCCCAATCTCTCTTTATCTATAGCTATATCTGTGCACAGTGCGATATGTAGCTCTTTCGCAAGAAGAGCTAATACTCCCAGGGTGCCTTGCGCTGCGACACTATTTTTTT
>BGPR01000257.1:162719-173273 GCA_013235015.1 Araneus ventricosus
AGAAATGCTCGAAAAGCATAGCAGATTATAGATTCAGTTGGATATTTCTTAATCCATAGACTAATGGATATTTATCCTGATGATAATATTGCCACATTTTAAAGTTAAAAAAAAGACTTCTTCACTTTCGTATGTATAAAATAGAAAGATCTAGAAGCTTCTGTGTGATGTATAAATTTTTGCACGTGCTTTAGTTTCTTTGGAATTATTCTTATTGTCACTTTCTCTAAAATTAGACTGTGAGCGTTTTCTTTTTACTTTCTCGTATACGAAGTATACAAAGAGAAAGTATTGTAATAGCCAAAAATTCGAACTCGAGATTTTGACGAATCTCTACGTTTTAGACCTCCTTGAGTCAGAAAAACACAATTTTGGGATTATTCCTGTCTGTGAACACGATAACTCGAAAACTATTAGAGCTACAGGAATTAAATTTGGTATGTGATCTTTAAACATAATTTGTAAGTTTCTATCAAAGTTTGGACAAAATCCGTCTACGGAAAGTCTGTCTGTTCGCTTTCATGTGAACACTATAACTCAAAACCTTGAATAGCTAGATGAATAAAAATTTGGTACACAGTTTTATCATCATGAATGTAGGTCCGCATCAAATTTTGGACCAAATCCGTCAAAGGATTCATAATCTGTCGGTCTGTATAATCGCATATTTTAATCGCAATAACTTCTTAACAAAATTGCTTAGATGAATGAAATTTGGTTTGTAGTCTTCTTACCTTAATTAATTGTAGATTTGTGTCCAATTTTTGTGTCAATAGGTTAAAAAAGGCGTTCAAATAGCATAATTAATTTTTCTAATCCGATTCTCCGTGCGTATGCGTACTGGTAGCAATCTCTGTGCGCGCGGAAGCTATTGAGCGAATTACGTCACTTTGTCCTTGAGCCGGCAGGAGTGGAACCCAGCAGTGTGTGATAGATGCGTTGTAATCGGTACACATATCTTTGAATTTGATTCTTTACCTAAATATTTTACAATCAGTATAATCTGCAATGAAAACCCTTCTGATCTTTATTGGATTCTGGGTTACAATAGGTTCTAATTTTTTTATCCACGCGAGGGGAGCGGAAACAGCACCTTTTGGGGGAAGTATACGAGAAAGTTTAGGGGAGACCACTCCCGCTGGTTTGCTTTCTTTTTATTTTACATTGGTAATAAATCAAATTGGGGTTTTTTTAAACTCTTCTTCTAATTTTCTTCGTGACAATATTATGCATTCAACCCTTCTATAGGGTGGCAAACTGGACGCAGTTATGCAATATACAACTCACTACCATGTTATAGATTTCAAGTTCATTTTGAACAACCGTTCATAACATTTTGTAGTTTGTAGTTCAAAATTGAACGAACTGCAATTCAGTGCACACTAAACTGCTCATAATATGATAATGAAGTCTGAAAAATATAGAAGCAAAATTTCAGGCCATGTTCGAGTTATGTTAAACATAGCCAAAAAAAATCAGCCCATCTTTAACTCTATGCGGTCAGCAGATTTCGTTGATCGGAGGAGATTTAGCGTTTCGCAGTTACTTTTCCGTACGGGATTTAAAGTCAATCTATAGATATTAAAATACACAGATTTTATTGTGTTTAATAGTACTTATAATATATTAAAATATAATTTTTTAATTTCTGTAATTTTTCATTCTACGACGACTTGCGAATGCTGCCACTGTGGGGGCACCGAACGCAAAGGGTTCCCTGTTAGCATAAGATATTCTACGATATATCACCACGATGTTGCTACGATATTCTTAATGCCGCACAACATCGTAAAGATATTGTATGAATACCGTAGAGCATCCTGTGTTAATAGGGTTAATATAACTCAAAATCCTACAATTTGAAGTTGATCGTCAAAATATTCGACGTTTTAGATCTGCCTGCGTTCATAACACCGTTTTTAGAATTATGGAGGTCGGTCAGTTTATGAACACGATTACTAAAAAACGCAGCGTACTGGACTGATTATATCTGGTAAAAGGTCTTTACATCAAAATTGTAAATTGATTTCTAACAAATTTTGGACGAAATGCGCCTGCGGGAAATTTTTCCGGCAATGTGCGTGTGAACACGATAATTTAAAAACGCAATGACTTAAATAGATGGAATTTAGCGTATGGTTCTATTACTAGGATTGTAGATCTGTATAAAATTTTGCACCAAATCGCTCTTCACTATTCTACGAAGCTTAGCATAAATAGCTCCATATTATGTAAATATGCGAGAAAGACGGGTGGGAACACTTCTTTTGCTCTTTTTCTCGCTATTATTAAAGTGCCGCGGAAGCCTAATGGTAAGATCTCGACTTCGAGGCGGGAAGGTTCCAGGTTCGAAACCCGATTCCACTGAAGATTCGCCGGGTATGTATGACTTGCATGCTACGCCATACATAGGGAACCAAACGTATCCCCGCTGGTGTGGTGTGGAAGTGTGGAGAGGACGCGCCAGCTCGAGCGTCGTCCTCGTCATCTGACCGCGGTTCAACATTTCGAGGTCCGTCCCAAGCTAGCACTCGTCTTGCTTCGAAACGGAACGTTAATTTGAAGAAACTAAACTCGCTATACTATGAAGCTACGCTTAAAACGAGTCCTATTGTGTAAATCTGCTAGAAAGTAGAGTTGAGAACCCTACGACTGATTCTACACACCCTGGTTTTGACCAAGGTTCAAAATGATGAAGCCCATCCAAAAATAGCTCTTGTGTTGCTTCAAAACGGGGCGTTAATATAACTAAACTCGCTATTATTAAATGGTAGCTTTAAAACGAAACGTATAATCAGATCTGATTTCTGTGTATGTACAAAACTGGGAAATGGGATGCAAATCAGCGGTACTCTTCTAAGATAACGAAGTTAGAATTTTTTTGGCTAAAAGCTTTCCTATTTTATTTCCTAAAATTTACCGAAATATGCGCAACGAAATCATAGATTTTAACGCTTTAAGTTATTACTATATATTACGAGTTTTATTCTTGAATAATGTTAATTTAATATTTCATAAATTAATGGCTCGGAAAATCGAGCTACTGATATAAAAATCTAATTATAAATGCTGGCCGGTGATTTCCTAATTATATATTAATTCAACAGAAATTAGAAACCTCCAGAGGCTTCCAAAAGTTACATTTTAATTAAGATCAGAGGGTTTTCGAATAAGAATCGAGACAGCTTGAATTTTAATCTGATTTTCGGTTCTGCGAATTAATAATCCATAGGAGACTAAGAGGGTTACAGATATTTCGTAATGAAAAGAAATTCAGTTTTATTGATTATATGATAATTAGCTTTTTTAAGTAAGGGAGAGGATTTTCTCTAAATATGTTTTTGTGAGCATTTAAAATGAGTTGAATCTCTTATTTTTATTTTAAAATAGTTTTAATATTGATAGTAGATTACTTTTAAATACATAAGGTGATTTAAAATTCAACATATAAACAGTTAGCGGAGGTAAGAAACACAAAAACAAGCCAAAATGGCATAGGAAAGGATGGTCGGAAATGCCAATTGGATTATCTAGAGGGCGCTGTTCATCAGCTTTGTATTTGGATTTCAGCGCTAGTCATTTAAAGCTCAGACTGCGCGCTGAGAACTTGCAACTGCTTAAGAATACTGAGTTGGCAGACATTTTATTTGCTTATTTATCTCCTATAGAGTGTTTAAAAGCTGAAGGGGAAGAATTCAAAAATAATGTTGCATCGTGCATGCATTCATAAAAATAGAAAACGCATTTCATATTATAAATAAAATAAACAAAAATAATTATATATGCAATGCATTAGACATATATAGATACTGCATACCGTATAAACACAATGTTACAGCAAATATAGCCCATTTTGGAGGGCAACCACATTGACCAAAAAGGCAATCACCTAACTCGGAATGACTTGGATAAATAAAATTTGGTACATAGTCTTTATACCATAATTGTAGATCTATGTCAAATTTTAGATTCAAATGGCGGTAAGGAAAGCATCCAAAATGCACACTCGGTTTTCTTCACTGTACTACGAAGCGCAAAACGCGCCATTTTGTTTTAGTACACGAGGAAGTCTAGGAAGGAACACGCTGTTTAGTGTTAGTAACTATTTCCGTTTTATATCTTTACAAGAGGATTCCTCTGTACCTTTTATAACCACTCTTAAAAACTTCTTCCAGCGAGTGACTACGTGAAAAATAAGAAACCTAGCAATCAAAATGATTCGTTTGTAAAAAAAAGCAACCCTTTCTAAAAGTAAATAAAACACTTTTCTACTTTTATTTATTTATTTATTTTTGGTTCGACGCTTTCTCTAATTGCTGCCTTCCAATCCATTTCATTGCTGCACTTTCAAAGGGTGGAAGAAGTGAGTGACAGAGTTTCCAGTCCTCCCTCCTCCCGAGTCCCACGAGAATCGTCCCCAAGTTTCCTTCCACTTCAAATCCCGTACTGATAGAAATAAAAGAAAGGTTCTTTTTACTGTCAGAAGGGCTAAACTATTTTACCGAAATAAGATAGAGGGAGGAAAAAGTGTTTGAAAAATAGAATTAAAAACAAGAAATCCATCCCGTTCTTGTGTTCTTCTCGCTGCTGCACCGTGCCGCCAAATTTAAGACTTTAGTGGGCAAGCCGACGTCGTGTGTGTTTCCTCCACACACACATCCTTTTAACTTGATAATCTTGAAAAGCCGGCGCATATAAAAGTTTAAAAACCCGCTTTATTTCTATTCCATGCTTCCACTTTTTTTTGTCTTTCTTTTCTGTCTTTGTTTTTGAGCAGCTGAAACGGTTTCTTTCCATGCAGAAGGCAAAATGGGACTCGACAATCCAACCTCTCCCTCTCTCTGTGCCGGGATAAAACATTTAAACGTCAGAAAATAAAGCGTTGGATAAATAAAAGATCGACTCTCTTTACTTCTTGCCTGCTTCCTTTCTTCTTTTGTGTGCGTTTGTGTGTGTTAGATTTGATTTGAGAATTCCGGTGGAATCGGCTTTTGTGTGCTTTGTGTTTGCATCAGTCAAAGGCCAAAAACTGCTACGTAAACAAGTTAGAAAACGCCTCTACCATCCTCAGTCTACAAGTTTCTTTGAGTTAAAATGACAACGTTTTCCCGTTTAAAGGCGGGCCTTAGAAAATCCTCTGGAAAAATAAGATAGCGTTTTTCTTCGTAAGAAAGTGCTTTCCAGCTACTTGTGGTTATGTAATCGAAATGCTTAAGTTAACTTTTTATTTTAACGTTTGAAATTAAGAATTTTGGTGGAATCGGCTTGTGTTTGCATCAGTCAAAGGCCAAAAAACTGATACATAAACAAATTAGAAAGCGCCTCTACCATCCTCAGTCTACAGGTGACTTAAAATGACAATTTTTTCCCGTTTAAAGATGGTCATAAGAAAATCCTCTGGAACGATAAAATAACTTTTTCCTTCGTAAAAGAGAATGACACCCAGTTACTTGTGATTTAAGTCATCGAAATGTTTTTTAAAAGTTGTAAATTAACGCTTTTATTTAACGTTTTAAATTGAGTAGAATTCCAGTGGATTCGACTTTGTGTGCCTTCTGTTTGCATCAGTCAAAGGCCGCAAACTGCTACGTAAACAAGTTAGAAAGCACCTCTGCCATCCCCAGTCTACGGGTTTCTTTGAATTAAAATGACAGCGTTTTCCTGTTTATAGGCGGACCTCAGAAAATCCTCTGGAACATAAGATAGCGTTTTTCTTCGTAAAAGAGAGTGTTTTCCAGTTGCTTGTGGTTTAAGTCATCGAAATGTATGTTAACGTTTTAAATTATCGATTTACGATGGTTTCCCGGAATTCTGAAACCATTCAAGTGCCGCTGTATCACCTGTGGGATTGTTTTTTGGTAAACATTATCTTCTTTTATCTGAAATTATTCATTTGTATTTCAACGATATTCTAGTTTTATCTTTATAAGCTGAAGGATTCCAGAATAAATAAATAGATTATTCTTGATGGCTCAGAACCTCAATTTTTTTATGTCATTTATTAGTTTCTGCTTTTCTGAACTCATGTAGGGAAATAATTTCTTTTCGGTTTTCAACATTTCTTGTTCTCCGTAGTTCTACTTTCCTGGTTGCTGTTAATTGCTTTCGTGGTTTCTGATTGTGTTTATGCTATAAATCGGTTTGAAGAAAATCATGAAAAGTATTTCAAAATGAATGGAGGTTTAAATTCTGTTAAATGCAACTTGTTTAAAATGTTAAAAGTATAGAAGTAAATTATGAAAATGAAGAACTAAAAATATTGTATACTGAAATTATGAATTGAATATTCTAATTAAATCTGTTATATAATCTATTTTATCAAGTATTGAAAATGTAGAAAGTGGAGCATTCAAGTAAACATTCTATCTGCTTCTTGAGGATTCACATTTTTAATGAGATGTTTAGAACAAAAAAAATTAACAGTATTCTTCAGAAGTAACTGAAAAAAGCGGAAACATTTTAATGACATCACTTTCACCGTTTTTTGTGACATCGATGAAAAGAAAGCAATATGTGCAATAGAATTAAAACTGATTATCAAAACCCAAAAATTTAAGTTTTATATTTTATTAAGTTTAAATTTTACTTAAAAATGAGCATGTGCGAATATTTCAAAACAATTCCTGTTGAATTCAAATCAGATGATATTCATTGATTCTAAAATAGATAACTTCCTTCAAGACAATTCACTCCTTGCTGGTGTTAGATATTAATCTTGTTCGCCGTGTTGTACAGCGAAGAAATGCATCGAAGGATACTGAAATTATTTTTCGTTTATAGTGTACGAACTTCGAATATCACAACAAATCACCGTACATTAATTAAAGCAACTGATGACAACCATAGAGCTGTTGCCAATACTTCGCTAATGAGCGTCAGATTTGCATTATCTCAAGATGGATATTTTCCAGACTGAGTTCTGTGACGCCGTTATTTCGTGAAAATGGACTTCTGGTAAACAAACTTTTCGAACATCATATCGCTCTCCAAGAATCATGTATCATTAATAAAAATTAGATTTCACTTTATAAATTCGAGATTCAAAGATACGTTGGAACGGTATAAAATACACATTATAATAAAATGGAATCCCCTTTTATATGTAATTCTTTATTTTTGATTCAAAACATAAAAACCATGGAAATTACCTGCTTACGTGAATAACTGAACGAATCACTTTATTAATTTATCCTTTATAATTGAGAATATTATAATATCAGTAATCAAGTGTTCGACTGAAAGTCACACTCAGAATCATTATTCATTTTTTAAAATTCTTCTTTTTAAATAATTGGCATCTGTTAAAAGGTAATCGTTTGCTTGTATGTCTTATTAATTTTGCTTTTTTTTATAGTTATGATTTTTATTTGTTCACTGTAATTTTTAAATATATTAACGTAATGCATCAGCAAAGCTTTAAATCAGGAAAACTTTACGTAATCTTTTACTAAATGATTCTGAAAGGCTAACAAAATATAGCTTGTTTGTAATTTTTTCTGCTTCTGGTGGAAAACCTGTTCGCTTTCTGCATGGCAAAAGACTTTAATACATCCACTCTAACTGTTTGATGTTATGACATCAGTGTTTGGCTTGAAACATACCTTCAGAATTAACGTTTGCTGAATTCGTGTTCCAAATGATGATTCTCATTGGTTAACAAGAAATCGTTTGTTTGTAATTCTTATTCATTGTTCAACATCTGTTCGTTTTCCGAATGATTAGGACTTTGCATTTTTCTCCGTTCTTTTTCTTCTTTAAACAGGCAGGTGTTCCAAACCACGCACAATATAATCTTTGCCTTCAACTCTCAACGTGAAAACCATTACTTTCTGCAACGGAAATAATGATCTTTGCCAGCACAAAGTATCTGAACCATGCATAATTGCATTACTTTTTTATTAACCTTGTTTCTTACTCAAGCAATATTAATGATGAAAAAAAGTAAGCCAAACAACAAAAGATGTCTAAAATGTAAAAGTAATATGTTAAGTTATAAGAATTATGAATGATTTTGTAATCACTTAGATATTACGTATGTTTCAAGTTTGTTTCAACAACTTTTGTTATTCACACAAAAGCTCAGGATAATGAACTCAACAAAATATCCTGATTTATTCTCTTCTGGAAATGTATTAATTCAATCAGTTCTCGTTATGTACAGATTTAAAAACAATATAAGAAACTCATAATGTTAAAAATTTCGGCCAGCTGCATATTATTGTCTTTCACTCAGTTATATATAGATAAGAGGTTCCCAACATGTGGTACGCGTACTCCTAGGGGTACGCGAAAGAACAGATGGGGGTACACGAACTCAAAGTCGGTAATGGCGGACACGAGAAATCCTAAGTGATTAACATAAGGGTGAATTAATATTATTGTAAAAATGTATTAAAATGTAAAATCAAAAATAAGTCCTGCAAATATTATTAATTCGAGTCATTTGACTCTTAATCTTGTCTAAGCCCTTAAAATTGTTGATAAAAGCTTCTTTGCATAGGTGAATGGTTGGAGAAGGGGTGGGGGATATGACACTACGGGTACGCGAAAATAAAAATACTAATCAAGGGGTACACGAGGGAAAAAGTTTGGGAACCCCTTATATAGATGTATGACAAGACGTGCATTTTCTATGGTTAGAATCAGAAAATCACGAATTATCACCTATAAAATAAATGGAACTTATAATTCAATGCATATGTATTCAAAAAATGAAAATATCAATTCCTAATAATAGCAATTGATCGGCAAATGACTATTTCTTATTCTTAGCAAATGATTATCTCTTATCTGATTATTCTTAGCTACTACGATTGTTTTTACCTGTATCAAAGAAGACTTTTAGTAATATTGGTGTTAAGCGAAAAGAAAATTATTCGGGGATAATATATCAAGTGTAATAATGTTTTTTTATGTTATTGCTTATTCATCTTTATTGTCATATTTTGTTTATTTATATTGATATCAATGAAATTGTAGTTTTAATTGTAACGTACCAAAATGAGTAACCCTCATGTAATAATAAGCACTAGATAGTTAAATTATTATTGCGCGAAAACACATTTGATTCTTTGGAAAATGATCTTATCTGTTTTTCTACGTGAACGATAAAAAAAAATGCAAATATGTTTTCCTCGAGCTTTATGCAAATAAATGGATCAGTTATGGCTTTTTCATTCCCTTCATTTCAACCACTTCTTCACTCTCCTCCGAAAAAAACCTAATCACAGTGCCGATCGGGCCCGAACTAAAAAGAGAGCTGAAATTAAAGCTGAGATTTAGGTCGATCGTATATTCCTATTTTGATCGCTTTCTATACGAAGGTTCTCGCCTTTTTTTTCCCATCCCTGCCCCTCATATTATTTCTCTCTCTCTCTGTATTTTTCTTTTTAATTCCTGAAAAAAAATCTGGATTTTTTTTCTTTTATTCTCTTCCTTTTCCTTTTTGCTCCGGTTTTCTATGATGGCGTGATGATAAATGACGTTATAGGCTATGAATTTATTACCATTTTTTTTCTCAGTTTTCCAGAATTTTTTTTCCCTTACCCTTGCCGCCGCCACGTTTCTTGCGAAGAAAATATGATAAATGAGGAATTTGACACGGAGTCGTTTCGCTTTTCGAAAATGATTTTTGAGTTTTTGTTTTTTTTTTGTTGTTTTTTGCTGCCTTACACTTTCATTATTCAAATATTTTGTATATACGTTTTAACCGATAACTTTGCGGGGGTGAGGAAGAGTATGGGGCTGGTGAAGGGGTTGAAAAAAAGGGATGGGGGTGGGCGATACAAAGTTTCCTTTTCTTCTTGAGACCCGTCAACACGTTTCAGTTTCCAATATCGTTTAGACGGAACTTATAAACCCAGACAGGATTTGATTCAATTTAAAAGAAATGCGGGTGAACGTTTCTGACAGCGTTTAACATGGGAAGAGTGATTTGTATAGGAAAAAAGTTTCCAGAAGAGTTGTTTTCATCTTTTTAGTTTGGTATGTCTGATTTGTAATTTAAAAATGAATACATACTTTCTAGCATTCTGACATAAGGACTGAAATTTCATATTCGGTTTTTTGGCAGATTTGAAATACGGATGTTTAAAATTGTTCCTTTTTTTTGTAAAAGGGCCGCCGAGAACCAAGCCGGCCCCGGGGCAGAGCACTGGCATGCGCCCACCACCACCACAACCACACCCACCAACCTAAGAGTTCTCATTGAAAATAACAAATCCAGTAAAGCACCGTTTATACGTTTTTCGTAAAACGACGTATAAATGAAAGGATGTATAATCGAAACGAAGCACTTTATCATTACAATGAATACGAATGAATCAAAATTGTGATGAAACGACGCATAAATGAGAAATGTATACATTGTACTTTAGAGTATAATCGAAACGAAGCACTTTATCAATACAATGAATACGAATGAATCAAAATTGTGATGAAACGACGCATAAATGAGAAATGTATACATTGTACATTAGAGTATAATCGAAACGAAGCACTTTATCATTACAATGAATACGAATGAATCAAAATTGTGATGAAACGACGCATAAA
>BGPR01000257.1:173283-187273 GCA_013235015.1 Araneus ventricosus
GAAACGACGCATAAATGAGAAATGTATACATTGTACTTTAGAGTATATATATTTCCTTCTCTTGGTCCGGCGGTCCCTCCACTGGCCCCGAGGATTTTGCTCTCTCTGCTGTTCCCTCTCGACGAGCCTGTTTGGTAATGAAAATTGGTATAAAAAGGAAAACGACTCATAATTTATTGACATGAAAAAAATGTCTCCATAAGCAATTTTACAAAAACTAGAAATTTTTGAAATCAATAGCTTTAAATCTAATATATTCAAACCTATTTTAGAGAATATGTAATGAATCTTTGGAAACGTAGTTGATAGGATTTATTGGGGAGCTGTATATGATTTCAGTATAATTAAAGAAATTTCCAAAAGAAGTCAAAACAACCTTAGAGTCAAAAGTGTTATTGGAGAAAAAAGGTTCACGAATCTTCAGCTTCCTATGTTTGCTATGTATTTTATCTCTTTTACTTAGCGTTCCATTTCTTATTTTAAGCGCACATGTGCTCTATGCTTATATAAGTTAATCAAAGATGTTTCTAATATTTGCGTTCACTGCAATTTTTAGAAAACTGAATAACAAAAACAACGAGTTTTGTGTTAATAACATGAAAGTTTGTTGCAACAGGCATGCGATCCCTCACCCATTTTATAACGATCATTTTGCATTGTTACGGCTTAATAATCTTCCCATGCCCATTCATAAATATATTTATATTTAAGAATTCAAGGACAGAAGATTGGCATAAGCATATCAGAATTAGTGCTGATCATACTCGACTAGAACAAGTTTTCTTCTAAGTCATTCTTGTACATTGCCGAATAGTTCTTGAAAGCAACTACTACAAACCACGAGTTTAACAAACCCTCACCGATTATATCAAGCGAAGGTCAGTAGAAACATGATACTTAAATGATACTTACTTCATTTAAATCTTCACGAACAGTAGCTAAAAACATGACAAGAGCCCTCCCTGAATTACACAATAGAAATCAGCTTATTTTAAAAGCCGTTTCAAATTACTGTCAGAAGTAAAATAACCAACAAAATGAATACACTACATACACTTCGTGTCCTTCTAAAACCAAAATTACCAAACCGCAAAATTGCTGCACTATCTCAAAAACTCATCATTACTTCACCTTGACAAGACACGCACCTTCAAGTTATACGTAATGAAAAGAATAATAACAATAATAACACTGATAATAACTGGCAACAGCAGCAAGAATTCTGAAGGAACAATCACGAACCTTAAACTAAGAACAAAGCAAAGCTATAAAAATGGCGAAATTGTAAATCCCACTTTAAAGGCATCTGACCAATAAAATGTCATCCTTAGATAAATGGGCGGTGCTTATTACTTAATAACGCATTCAATCAGAACCTGATGCGTGACGTCATGTAGATAAGCAATCGTGTCGAGTATAAAGTGACCTTCCGTTTTTGAACGCTTTTAGCAATACGTGCGAAAATAACTTATATCCCTTTGTCTTTACAATGTCTTTTCTTTTTTATCACTGCTACAACGTTCATTTTACACGGGTGGAAATCTGATCCCGCCCATTTTGATATTTTAATGCTATTTTTAATCTTAATGGTTGCTGTCTTTCCCACGCCAAGGTGTGAAACAAAAGGTGTTGTGCCGACTTGTTCCCTCCTGAAGAATAGCTAATGTCTATGTTTTACTGTTCTTCTTGCCACTGATGAATAGCGTGCACCGACAGCGTACCGGGTGAAATTATTTCTGGCGAGTTCGCTTGCGAAAATAGTTGGTTCTGAACACGTGACTTAACATACCATCTTCCTAATAGTTTGATTGAGAGTAATTATTAGAGGTTTAAAGTCACACGAAAAATTTTTTGTTTGGAGTGAAGGCGCTTGGTTCTGACAACAAAGGCTTTGTTCTCAACTTCATAATTTTCTTCGGCTTCATCAAAAACACAACTTCTTGAAAGCTATTATTTTACAGCAACTTTCTGTTTCAGATTCGTCAGACTTTACACTGACTGCTCCGATGTGACTTACTGTGGTGTATATTTACCGGTTTTGTGTAATGATATATTCCGACGCAATGTTTTACTAATAGAGTTATAGACTTTTTTTGCATCATTAATTTTCAAATTTTGTTTCCGATAGAAAGATATTCTTTGCCCTTTTATTTTGAAAATCAAAGAATGATCAAAAACATAAAATGTTCTAAAATGAAAAAGTTCAGCGAAAATAAAAAATACTATTATATTTTTTCAGAGAAACCAAACATATTCTCTTTCTTCAAACATGGCTATCTCATAAAAATTAATTCAGTGATTACATCACTAATGTTATTTTAATTAAGTTAAATACAAATAGGGAACCTTTGCACACGGAACAAATTGAGGTCTGAGAAAAGAGATAATTTCAAAAATACAATTCATTTAGACAAAACTTCTGTAAGTATCAAATGTTAATCATATTGGATAAAAAATAGGATAGCTAATACTTCACAGACTGTTTTACGAGAAGTAAAAAGTACATGTATAATGTACAGGTAAGCCCCGCATAACACGGCATTTCGACAAATCCTCTTCGAAAAACCTCGTGCTACACAGTACTCAGAGCACTATTTTGTTCTAACGCTGTTTAATAAAACGGGAAAACCTCATACAACACGGCATTCTGTAACACCGTTTCGCTCTAGCAAGGTTTGAAATTTTGAAGTGTACAAGTAACTCGTGATGAAATGAAAGATCTTTCAATTGAAATAAACACTACGTTTAAGAGTTTAAGAGAGAATTTCACAAGAGTGTAGCGACGTAAAGAAATTTTAAAGGATTCCCCAGGTGAGTTACTGATTATTTTCCGACAAGTGTATGGTGAAACGCAATATAATGCTGAAGGAGTTTCAGAGAATGAAGATGTAGTATTTTCAAAATGAAAACGCTTTTGACTGTTGCTTATTGGTGACGACGAAAAAGTATTACTAAGAACTTCAGTCATATTTTTCGGTTGAATACTTTAACCCTTTCGCGTTCATTTGTTTCGCAGTTAAACCACACATTGATCATTTTTTGTACTGCGCATGGGCGGAACGTAGCGTCATTTTAATAACTTTCATAACTTAACATCTAGATACATAGGCCAACTTATATAAAAATTCCAGTTCAATACTGTGAGTATTCACAAAGATATCGGCATTGCAAGAGCTAAAGTGCTTTCGATTTCTAAGAGAAACAAAATGATGAGGGTTCTTGCGCAAATTGATATTTTTTAAAATTGAATCTTCGAAAGTGATATTGAATTTTATGAAGGCTGAATATCCCGAATGCTCACGTATACTTATAAATTAAATACCTAATTTAAATTGTATTTCGATGATAACTTATTCGGAGAAAAAATTGCTCGTTACCGTTCATTGGTTTCACCGCTAAACCACAAATTTCTTGAAAATAAAAAAATGCTAAATTTTTTTCCTTTACATATTTATGATCAGCTACATGTCTAATACTCATTTTTGAAATAAATTTAGTAGTTTTCAAAACGAAACATGTAGTGAATTTGAAAGGGTTAATAAAGATATTAAATATTAATAGATTTAATACAAATCTTGAAGGTAAACAATTTTATTGCATATTTTGAATAGTTGCTGGAGGTTAAAATTCTTTTTTCAGTACTATTTCTTCGTTTTGTATAACACAGATTCCCGCAACACGGCATTTTTAGAATCTAAAAACCGTGTTATATTGAGATTATCTGTACCTTCATTCAAAATGCTACTCTATAATCCTTACACGCTCACGTATGTATATGCTGACTCGGTTCGGAGAGAATAAAAATTCTTTTTCATACTCTGGTTTGATAAATGAATGTTTTGAAACTCTAAACCAACAATGAATAAATAATAGACCAATACTCAATGCATCAACATAGCGTGCAGCGGCAATCTTCTTGCAGTACGTCTTCCCAGTCACTCGTTTCCATGCAACAGGTGTTTTCATGAACTCCTTAATGACGTATAGACATTTTTACTGCAAGAAGGGAAATTTATAGAGCAAGCTCAACCTTTAACCGTCTTTTGACCTTTGATCACTGCGATGTACCATCCCAAAGATCTTCTTCCAGAAGTTTTACTGCCATCGAAGGTTATGTCTGAAATGGATACCGTTTCTGAATCACTTAACCAAATTGTCTGCAATTTGGAATCATTTTTTCCCCTTCTCCGGCATTCATATTTTTTTCCTTCCATCTCTTTGTTGTAGAGGAGTGTGCCACTCCTTCTAGAATTTATGGGTTACGATGACAGAAGTTGCTGGGGGTCGTATATAAAAATGGGTGTGCTGGGTGACTTTTAATGTAACTGTGTTGGTCTGGAATGAGTTTTTTGCGGGCAGAAGTGTTTACTTGGCAACTCGTGCAAGATAAAATAAATAAAGTAGCAATTTTTTATCTAATAAAAATCGGCTGAACAATAAAATGATTTTAAAAGATAAGAATGTTGATTTACCTATTTGATTGTTGTCTTTTGTTTCTCTGTCTTTTATCTGGTAAAAAATCTGTTGAATAATAAAATCATTTTAAAAGATAAGAATGTTGATTTACCTATTTGATTGTTGTCTTTTGTTTCTCAACCTTTTATCTACTAAAATTCGGCTGAATAATAAAATGATTTTAAAAGATAAGAATGTTGATTGTTGTCTTTCGTTTCTCTATGACAAGAAAGATGGATAATCCTGTTTCATATGTGATATTCGTACTAACTTTGCAAGGCGTTTCAATGCTTTAGGGACGGCAAGAACAGGAATGTTTAAAATGCCCCCAGGGTACCCTTTAGGGGACATCACACCACTTATTAAATCGAGTTATGAAGAGGGTCGAAAAATTAAACTTTGTTCCGAGCGTCATTCAGTATTGCTCCGCCATTAAAATACTTAATGACGAATTACTTTGTTAAAGACAAGATACATTTAGGTTATATTAGATTATTCTATATATTAGATTTTAATTGTTTTAATTTGATAATTAATCATTTAACTATTATTTTTGTTTCAGTTTCCGTATTTCAGAAATGAATAATTGAATAGCATGCTTTTTTACTGCAATGAATAGCATTTCTGTTAAAGATATATTTTTTTTAATTTATGAAGAATCTTACGCATGTAACTATTTGGAGATTAGATGTCTTTATCCAGTTGCATCTGAAGTGTTTATGCAGAGAAATTTATAAAACTATATTCCTATACTGCATTAGAAATTCAAGACAGACCACAAACAATAAACATTTTAAGAAAAAAGCAATAATTACCTGCCGGTTAGTCTTCTGTTATTCTCAGGAAAATGATTCGTAGAACGGATGCTAACATGGAACGAGATTTTAACTTAAAATTCAGTTTAGGTTTATATTTCTTATTGTGATAGGAATTCTGAAAGTGTGAAAGTGAAGTTCAGCTTATTTACAGACATAGAAACCGAGATGGAAAATAAAGACTTGATAAAAAAAAAGCATGAAATTTCCACAAGTACTGTATCAACAATTTTGAAATTTCTTGCTTCGTTTATTAAAACCTATTAAAGTGTTGTGGGGAATCAGAAACGATTTAAATCCTTTAAATTTTACAAGATCGATGAATGAGTATCAAAATGAGTAAAAATGATACGAGACAAGACCATATGTGTTTGCGCAATTTCAAATATGTGTTTCTGTATATCGAAATTTCTATATATCGAGGTTTTTTTCCAAGAACCTTTATGTTCGATATACAGGGTGTTTAGGAAGGTCATTTGCAAACATTAAGAGCAGTTCAGCCATTAGTCATTTCCGAAATAGAATATGGGTCGGAAACTCAAAGGGGATAAGCTGCAGGGAACTCTTTGACGGCGAATTGAATAAAGAAAAGGTTAAACCAGATAAAATGCACAATACAGATCCAATAGAATACGAATTTGCAATAGCACAACTCAGTGTTTGAATAACGAAATGCGAAGCATGTATTGCTTCAAACGGCACGAGCTTTGAAAATTTATTTTAAGAACTCTAAAGGTTTGTTGCTGATACGGCGTCGTACTTGCCGTTATCGTATCTGTTATGCTGCTGACATTTTTTAATATTGCTTTTCTTGAAACTGTGTTGTGCTACTGTAAATTTGTATTGCATTCCATCCGCGTTGAATATTTTATCTGGTGTATCCTTTTCTTTTATCTAATTCACTGTCAAAGAGTCCCCTTTTGCGTTCCCGACCCCATGTTCTATGGCAAAAATGACTTGTCTCTATATGCCTGACCTACCCTTAAAGTTTGTAAACGACCCTTCCGAACACCTTGTATAGAACTTCGCCTGTATCTAAATGTTGAAATGAAATGTAAGAACTATACGCGGTGTTCGATGCACCCCGGAAGAGAACAGTACAAGACAATAACCCTTCTACAATTCTAAAAACATATAAAAGCTAAATGCAGTATGAATAGGATTGACTTTAACGCAGAGTATCCATAATAACTTTCAACTACTCCGCAGTCGAGATCTTGAAGTTTGCGGTGTATTTTATTGGTGCAATATAATCACTCGGCGTATGCGAATGTCCAACAACAGAGTTTCAGGTTTAAGACCCCCGAAAACCATCCGAACTAAAAAAAAAAGGCTGCCTTCTCTTGTCCACGTTTACGTTTTTAATAAAGAAAGTTTTACGAGGTACCTAACAGTGAACGCTTTGTTGAGCAGCAACCATCCGGGCAGAGAGCCCCGTAAAAATCTTCCAGGCTCTTTTGGATGCAAAACAAGAACAAAGTTCCCTTTCTTCGAGGTAGTCATTTGCATTTTACAGACCTTAAAATGATAAAAAGATGTACCGACCGAGCCCAGCGCGCGTGGATAAGTATGCTGATGATGGTAAAATATACACCTCCTCTTCTACGAAAAGATATCTCTGGCCTTTTTGAATAGGCTTAAGAGTAAGAATTCTTCAACACCAAGTCTTAAATATGTCGCTTCGAAAAGCAAAGAACCTTTTTATTTCTTCCTCTCGTGTGTTTTTTTTTTTCATTCTTTGTGTTAGTCTGTTGCCACAAACCTGATGTAAATTTCAGACCCCAGTTCATTCATTTTTAATCCAACCGCTAGAAGTTTCGCCACGTAGAAGTTAAATTTGCTAGTTTATCATTCTGATGAATATCCATGTTATTCAAGGACAATTTGTCGACTCCAAGGGAAAGGATAAGTATAATTATGTGGTTGTCATGGTTCTGCTAGAAAGCTCTTTAAACTATTCCGCGATAACTGTGCATTAGGTTCGAAATTTTGCATTTATGGTGATATCGTTCAAGCAATCTGTGATTATAAGTTTTCGGAAACGCAAACATTTATTATAGGAAAATGCAGGCTTTCACTGATGGCTTTAGCATTTATTATACAAATGATAAGATACATCGAGCGTTACATTAGACATTATTAGCATAAGGGTTAGGTTGGTTTAAACTGTTTTCAAATAACACAGAAGTATAAAATTCAGCTCTAGTTTTACAAGATAGTATTTTAAAATGTAAAATGTAAATGTAATTTGAAATGTTTGTGAAAATTTCCAATTATTGATCGTTTGGCGTTTATTTTTGAGCAAACGACACGCAAGGTTTTTAAAGTTTGCATGTTGTTATAGTTTTCATTATTTTTTTCCCTTCAAAATGTTCTGAGCAAAGGATATAAAATCTTTTATAACACAAGAAATACTGTTGTATTGCTCGTCAACAACTCACTAAGAAAAGAGTTTGCATGAGTAAAGCATAACTAATCTTTTATAAAAATGTAATATATATTTAATTTTTCTCAAAGATTTTTTTTGTTTTTATTACTTCAAGAGCAAATTTTTAGAAGCGGATTTTATCAACCATAAATTTTCCTTCGGTAAATGTAATTTTCGTTTACATTTGTTTTAAAATACCTGGCTTCCATGTAAAGAAAACCGATTTTTGCAGACGATAATTATAATTTCAAATAAGGATATAGTTCTATCCATATTTAAATTTATAATGGTTAAAATATAAAACCACTATATATTACTTAAAACCTGCATTTTTATTATTTTATATAAATATTTATCCACGATAAGTATACGAGTTTGTTGTAAATATAGAGTTGCGGAATTGCTGCTATCGTTTGTCTAAGTAATCATTCCAAGAATTTAATAACGAAGCCGCGGGAAACGATTTGCAGAAAGATCGATAATGGTTTTTAGATTTCATGTTTAATGCATTCTTCAGGGAAAGTGATTGCTTGTTATGAATATTTAGATATGGTTTGAGGTTCTTCTGATTTTATTACTTTTACTTCTGAATGTTTGAAGAAGATTCTGGAAAATTAATTCTGAACTTCTTAATCATACGTTAGCCAAATGAATATTTTAAAAGATCGTCTGATATGTTTGCATTGTTTATTAATTTAAATGCTCGAAATTAATTCGGAAAATATTATTTTTTTATACCCTTTATGAATTTCCTATTCGAATTCATGCTGATTTTTAGCATTTTCTAATGCAAAATAGTTTTATCCGTAATTTCATCAGTTCTTTTCTCGATCAATTAAGTTTTTAAAATTACTGCCTAATTAAAAAATATTTGTGCCGTTATTTTATAATTTCGGCAATTGAATAATAATATTTTTTGTTTTCATATACATTTTTAATTCCTGTTGAGGCGCAAACACATAATTTCTACATTTTCATCTATAATATTTTAAAATACCATTTGTTTTACTCAGAATTAATCAGACTGCCTGGATCTGGAATTTTCGAACAGTTAATTGAATCCTAGATATTCTATGGTAAAATATATGTTACCATTAAAGTGTATAATTCAATTATTTCATCGAATACCTAGTTATTTCATGACATAACTTATCAAGTTAGTTCAAGTGTGTAAAAAATTAATTATCCTACACTTCAACAAGATCAGAGGTTCCCAACTTGTAGTACGCGTACACGAAGGAACAGTTGGGGAGTACGCGAACTCAAACTCGGCAATGGAGGACACACAAAATCATAAGTGATTGACATGAGGGTGAACTAACACTATTGTAAAAATGGAATAAAATGTAAAATCAAAAATTAGTCCAGCAAATGTTATTAATGACTCTTAAGCTTGCCTAAGCCTTTAACATTATTGATAAAAGCTTCTTTGCATACACGAATGGTTGGAGGGGGGGGGAATGACAGTAGGGGGTACGCGAAAATAAAAATACTAATCAAGGGGTACGCGAGGGAAAAAAAGTTTGGGAACCCCTGAACTAGTTAATTAACTAATGAAACACAGTTAAAGTGTAAAATTGTGAATCTGGCGCAATTTATGTGAGTGTGTGTGCTCGGTTACAATAATCTCTATGTATTAAGTTCAGAGAATTCTCGTTCATTACAAAAATATTGCGTGTAGATAAAAGTAATATTTCCCACATACAAACGAAGCATAAAATTCAATGTCATAGTTATTATATTTTTGCGTTTTGTGTTTTTGCTCTTAATTTTTTTGTGTTTTTACTGTTAAACTTTTTGTGTTTTTGTTCTTTGGGTTTTTGCATCTTGTGTTTTTGCTTTTAATCTTTTTGTGTTTTGTGATTTTAATGTTAAGCTTTTTGTGTTTTTGCTCTTAATCTTTTTGTGCTTTCTGTTTTTGCTCTTTATCATTTTTTTTCACTGTTGTAAACTATGATTTTTAAATTGTTCTGCTCACCCCTTGGGGTTCTTTGTAAATTTTTTTTTAATGTAGTTCATTTCTTTTGTTTTATGTTTCCCCTCCGGCCTGTGGAAGGCCTTACACCTTCTTGTATAGGCTGGGCCGGGGCGGGTTGTAAGTAAATAAATAATTATATAATACTTTATAGAGGGATGAAAACGGTGTGCCATTTCTGACCAGTGGGTTTCACTTTACGGGCTTTTGAATTGAGAACTTGAGTTGTAATCACCCTGTATATTGCAACAAGCGGAATGAATCATGTCCGTTATTTTAAACTTTAACGCTGAGTATGCCGTTATTCTTTGAAATAACGTCTTACGCCTTAATTATCTTTACCAGTTATTTGATGATTGTTGTAATGATTTAAATTTGTTGTTTTCTTGTGTGTTTAACTGCTTAAATTATAAGGCTATTATAAGGCTATTTTAAAAGATTAATCAAGCATTCATTAAATGATTAAAAACAAATACATTCCGTAATTTATCGTAACTGCGTACATCGTAACTTCGTTCTGCCGTACTAGTTTTTTTAAAAATCAAATTCGAAGGAAGATAGCATCTGGCTGTTGCCATTCATTTGAAAACCTACTCTCTTATAATAATAAATAAATTACAGTCAGGGTTTTGTCAGACATTAATAAAAATAAGCTTGCGTGATATATATAACTGAGTATTCTATGAGATAGCATATACCATACTTTAACGTGTTACAATACCAAATTTACATTAACGTGAGAGAGATATTCTGCGACATCCATTACATTGGAGCCCTGAAACTTTAGCATGGCGATCCAAAAATATCTCAATGCATATGAGATGATTCCTTTAATAAAAAGAAGGAACCCCGAATAATAAAAAGAGAGGAAAACTTATTGAAACCATTACTTTTGCTGATTACTCTCAATAGGGCCTCGTTAGTCGCTTATTTCTGCTCTTTATTCAAAGGAGAGTCTGAAGGATTTGTTTTTTGGTTCGGAAATCCGTTCGTTAGTGAGATACTAACGAGCTCTCTCTACGAAACACCTCATGCGGGACCCCATGAAAGATATCCCTAATTTGTGCACGCTTAAATGGAGACCCTGTGGATAAATGTACGACTGGGTTTCTGCCTGCATTTGAACGTTTCCGGCCTCTTAGAAGGATATATTTTATACTCTTAACTGCAGTTTTTTGGGTGAGCATTTTTTATGGGGTACATTCAACCTAGGTCTACACTCAGGGAGGGTGGAATCATACTCATTAAAAACTACAGGATGATCAAAGATGCGACTCATTATAAATGCCAAGGTGACTGCCTTTCTGTTCTACTTTCAAGGAAATTGTACATAAAAGTGAAATTAATTAATCTTTACTTTCTCGCATACGAAGTATACAGAGAGAAAGTAGTATGACTGTCGAAAAATTCTGTCTCGAGATTTTGATGAATCCTCGATTTCAGATGACCATGAGTCCAAAAAACATGGTTTTGGCATTATGTCTATCTGGGTACCCTGCCAAAGTCATAACAGCTCCGACGAAATAGCCCAAGTCAAAATAGCCTGTCCCGCAATATACCCCCACACAAAACCACCCCCCCCCGCGCCCAACCCCCCCTCGGGGCCGGGGGGGCGGGGGCTGAGGTCACCAATACTTTGTATCGTCGTGATGAATGTCAAACCTCAAGGCTAAGGTAAACCAAAACTCTTTAACTTTACAGACTTGACTCACCTGACAATAAAAATCATAAAAAAACAATACAATACTTTCGATAATTTTAAAAAAAATTACAATGAAATAACTAGCCAAAAAATGTCTTCGACAGCGTCAAAGCTACAAGTAGGAAAATTTTCGAGCCTGTCAAGCCAGAAAGTAATGTTGAAACGTTTTTATTATTTTTTAAAAAGAGGGAAATTAAGAAAAAACAGTTGTAATGATGTTAAATAAAATCAACAATTCTGGCTTGGTTCTGGGGGGGGGTAGCCCGATAGCCCCCCCCCCTGGATTCGTCACTGAACTTGACAAAATAACCCAAATTCAAATACGACATTAATAAACATTATTTTGCAGGGGCTGTTTTGTCAAGGCTCTTATGGCTTGGACTATGTTGACGTGTCACGGTCTATCTATCTTGTCTGATATTCAGCATACTATTAGATAGGTGTAACGGCTATTAGGTACAGGGGCACAAGACAGCGTTTTGTCTGTCCGTCTATATGTGAATTCCAGAACTCGATGAACTACACTAGAGGTTCCCAACCTATGGAAGTAAATTGTGAACCTGTATGTGGTACACGAAAGTATTGTGGGTAATGACGGAAAATGCAAAACAAAATGGATTGAAATTAAAACAAAGCTTGTAGAATTTTGTTTCTCCAAGTTCGTTCTGAATATTGAAGCAATAAACTACTTAAATTTCATGGTGCTTGTGGAAAGAGCATTCTCATGCTATGCGTATATTATGAACAAACAACGTAATAAACTTGAAAATATAAAGAGTAAAATCAAAAACAATGCAATTAACAATTCAGACAAATTCCAAAAATATTGCAAAATTGTTATTACTATGTTTCAGTAGTGCGCAATATGCCGCTGCATACAAGAAACAAAAGAAGGCGAAAAGTATTCAAAATAACCATAAAGACAAAGAAATTCAACCGGAAAAAACTTTAGCAAACGAGCAAATAATCCATTCCAGCATATTTTCTCAACGGCTACATTCTCGACATGGATTCAAAAAACTTGGGAAATTTTTCTGTAAGAATCTTGACTTTCGCCCTTATGTTTATTTGGAATGTTTTTTGTAATAAACTTGATGTGGTTTTAAAAAAATGCAAAATGATTCTCACTTTATAACCAACTGAAAAAATACCCTCTCATCCAGCTATTTTAAGTTCCACACTTTATTGCTTTTAATAATAAATATAAATCCAGTAGTACTTCTCTTTAAATAAGGGCCATCAATTTATTATGTTATCACAATTCAATTAGAGTGTTGAAAATGTATTTTTTTTCTTTAGAAGTGATTGTATTTTTTGGAATCAGGAAAAGCAAATAAAAGCTGAATAGGATTTTATTGTACGACGTCTTCATATTGATATTGAGATTTACAAGATTCCACACTTTGTTATTCTGAAACCCAAAACAGTAGTAAAAACGATCAACGTGCTACGTCAGCAATTCAATAATGTACGGAAGAAAAAAAAGAAAGGTTCTTAAAATCTAGAGCTCTATGAATTTGGATGTCCTAAGTAATTTTTCTTATCATACAGCACCCCAAGCTTAAAATAAATATTTTCTTTTTCAGAAAGAAGGAAAAATACAACTAAACAAAAATGTGTCGTCAGTGTACAGATTTCCAGTTCTTTTTTTCTTTTTGCTTCTTTGGAAGAAGTAGAATTCAATCGATAACTGTGGCAAGCTGCTGCTGGGATTTTTTTTCTCCATTTTTCTATTTTTAATTTTTTTCTCTGCCTCTTTTCTTTTCTCCTTTTTCTTATATATTTATGTATTTCATCGAGTACGGCTTTAAAAAAATCTTACCCATTTTCTATTGTTTCACTTTCGAGTTCGCAAAGCGTAAATAACATTTTCAGAACACAAGGCGGAACATGTTTCACAAGTGTATATTTCTCGTTGCCACTTCGAGGGAAGAAATAAAAGCATAGATAAATAATATTGTTGTTGCCGTTGAAAAAGTTCAGAAAGCGTAAACAACGTAAAAAACCGGACACAACCATAAAAACTAATGCTGGGTTTTTGTTGTTGGGTTTGCTTTTTATAAACAAAGCCTCACGACTTTCGGTTGACAGCAGAGGAAAAATATTAGTATTATTTTTTTAATGAGGATGAGATTGTCGGTGTCTTGTATGAAGACGCTGTGATGGAAAGTTTTGTATTATTATTTTTAACACTTTGTGCCACAAACATTCTTCAAGCGGTTTTTTTTTTGGGGGGGGGGATTCATTGACAACCTTTCAATTTACAGTTAAAATAAAAAAAATCAAATTTTATATTCAGTAGTTTCGTTTCCTATAATTTTATGGTGCAAAACCCCTTTTTGTACTATGGTGTATTAAATTTAATTTTAAAAATTGCTCATGTAAATTAAACACTACCAGGAGTTAACTAAAAGATCGTCATACATTATAATAAAGTCTGTGAAAATAAAACGTGTCTAGTTTAAAAATATATGTAACGTCAATTGACTTAGTTACATCATGTCAGTCAGACATTTCAGTCACACTCAGATGCAAGTAGCATTTTTCCAATTACTTTAAGAGATATTTTTTGTGTGATATTATTACCAAACTGTGTTTCATGTTTTCAAAATTAA
>BGPR01000257.1:187283-204892 GCA_013235015.1 Araneus ventricosus
AAAAGACAAACAGTTGTCACAGACACACCTTACTGAAGAAATGTGTGTTAATAACCCTTATTATTAGAACTTTTCTAAGATATCTTATCACTTCTAACACTTTATTTATTTTATTTATCAACTTATAAAGAAAGGCTTAACTCACGGAAAAGGCTTAATTTTTTGTTACCCTTTTTTATTATTCCTTTTCTCCGTCATTTTTTTAATGCCCGTTAACTTTTTAAAACACGAGATTTTTATTTCGTTTTTGTCGTGTTCATCTGTGTGTGTGTGAAGAAGCCTTCTTGAGTGGAATAAACTATTCTTTTCTGTTTTTATCGGCCTTTTGAGCCTCTGAAATGATAAAAAAAATTCTGAAGACAAAACAAAAACACCGCACGTCGTCGTCTAGAGCTTACGCTCTTTGAGTTTCAAAGATGCCTAGAATTAAAGGCGGCAATCTTTTACAGACGTGGAAAAAAATTCTCTTGGGTGAAGAGATAGTTTTAAAAAATATGCTTTTTATTATTATGTATTTATTTTAATCCTTCTGCCCTTTAAACTCTCCTTTTAAGCAGTTAGTGAAGATTTTTTTTCTTGGTGCTGTATAAGTTTTCGAAATAATGCAATTGAATTAGTCAAATTAACCGTGTTCTTGGTTTGTTTTGAGGAAGAGAGGATAAGAACTTGTTTCTGTCAATGAAACTTTTTTCTCCCGTTTCTTCAGAGAGCAATTATTATTTTTTTCTCTTCTTGATGTTTTTATTTGAGAGAAAATGTTTAAGTGGAAAACAAGAAATTTTCGTGTTCTCTCTTTGGTGTTCTGAAAATAGCAATAATTTTAAAAATCGATTATTGGATTTTGAATTATATAAATTTCTTCAACATCTTAACTGGCCACGGAGGATTAGCAGAGTCGCAGCTTCTCGACCGGAGGGCATCAGGTTCGAGACCCACTTCCACTGATGATCTGCCAGGATCTTGCGTATATTAAACTCCTCAAGGGTCAAACGTCTTCCCGCTAGAGTGGTGTGAATGTTTGGAGAGAGGAGTTGCCTGTTCTGGTGTTCCCGTCCTCTAACCATGATTCGAAATTAATAGGTCCGTTACAAAAGAACTCTCGTGTTCAAAATAGGAAGCTAACATAACCAAACTGAACATCTCAGTGCAGTGGTACTCAATTACCAATTCAGATCCAGTTTTTGATATTAATTTTAGTTGTGTATCTTCCATTAGCGGTTGGATGGTTAAATAACTAAATTGTATTTGCAAATAAATAATATATTGTTACGAAAATCGTCTGGTGGGTGCACGGTGGCAGCAAGAGAACGACGCTTTATGCCACGAATATTCCAGAAAACACGAAGTACAGATAGCGCGTAAAACAGCACTTTTACAAATTAGCAACACAAGCAGACATCAAATCATTAGTAATAACACCAGCAGCACTTTCAATAGCGCTCAGCGTTTAACATCTGACCAATTCGCTCTGCGAACAGAGCTCCAAATAAATTCCTAAGGTATCCATTGGTTTCAGCACCGCTGGGCATTTATACCTTTTCTGACGGGGCGTGACGTGACATGGAATCACCTAGAACAATATCTATATTTCCTTTCCTAATTGAGATAGGAAGATAATTCTAGTATTTTCGAGGACGTGCATTTTGTTGTCAAATTTATCGCTAAATCGCCAAATGGTTGCCAATACGAATCTCTGTGAAACCTTCTTTCCAACCACAAGACTAACACAGCAGGAAAAACGGCTTTACAGAATTGTAACAATATTCAAGATGATTTAACACAACAGCAGCAATAAACCTCTGTATTTGAACGAATATAAGTATTCAGATATATGTATAAGAATATAAGTATTCGGAAAACACGTAATACGTTATTTAGTAGTGATATGATCTTTCTCATTTTTCTTCATTCTGTTAACTTAAGCTGTCGTTAATAAAAGTTGTACCAACGACTATACATATAAGGAGAGGCACAAGCATAATAAATGATCCATTATAATTTGTGAATTTCTCTTTATTTTCATTCACTAATTAATTTATTCCTGTTCCTTTCTTTCATACTAATTCATTCAAAGATTAATTATGCACGTAAAAATTGCAACAATTAAGCCAACATTACAATTCCAATTACAAGTAAACAATTCAGATGATTACAGACAGATGGAGAGCAATTATGTCGCAGCAATTTAAAATCCAGTTTTCAAGAGGAAATCTTTCTGCATTAAATTCATATCCTTTAATTGACAAGATTTTTTTTACGGATTGCTTGTTAGCGAAAAATCGATAGACCTGACATTCATTTCAACTCAACTATTTAAAAATAAATTCTTTAATTTTATCGATATATTTTTATTTAATGGAATTCAATAAAGATTAAAAGTCTTTTGTGATAATCCCCATTCGTCAAACGTAATATCATGCTATTTCTAATTTCGCCGATACGAATGCTTTTGCCTCATTTAATTCTGATTATTTAGACGTTATTAAAGCATTCATTTAGTCTGAATAAACTGAGATTAATTAATTTTATTGAGTGTTTAAACCATGTAAAAAAACTTCTAATTAATTGTACTTTATTTATTTATTTCTAGATCCGGCATTAAAAGCTATAGAAGCGGCAATTTTGGTAAGTAGTTTCATAAGCGCTTTTGCACGTTAATTTTGCTTAAAGTGCATTATTCTTTTGTGTGCTTTGCTCCCTTCCATATAACGTAGATTAAGCAAATAGAAAACTCGCGAAACAATTAATCTGCCGCTTTTGTTTATTGTATTCATGTATCAAGCGTGTGTTTATTGTTTCTCCGAATTCATTGTTGTTTATATGGGTTGTGATAGTTCCTGGAAACATCCACGTATTAAATGCCTGCTGAATCGTTTAGTAATGCCTTGAAGAAGCTACTTAAGAATAAAATCATAGATTATAGCATTTATTCCGTGATAAAACTGTTTAATTATATTACACACTTCTCTTTAACTTGACTTGTTTCATGTTTGTAAAGATGGAATTTTGCATTAGATTTACACACACTTCCTGGTATATAGTTTTGAAATTTTGTACAATTGTGTATTCTCGATCACAATGTTTTCAGAACTTAATTATCAATTAATCGATTAATTTAATTTAACTTTGGTTCCATACTAGTGGCGCCAACTGGTAGTAAGTTTTAGAAAAATGAGTTCAAGATTCTATAATATTTATAAAATTGAATTATAAATTAATAACTATATTATAGCAAATAATTAATATAAAAAATTATCTTTTAATTTAGTAATAAAAGTCTGCTTTTAAAAATTGTTTTTGTTAAATTACAATCTTTCAATATTTTCAGAACTTAATTATAAGATAATATATTAATTTCATTTTGGTTCCATACTAGTGGCGCCAACTGGCAGTAAATTTGAGAAAAATGAGTTCAAGATTCTATCACATTTATAAAATTGAATTATAAATTAATAACTAGATTATAGGAAATTATTGAATATAAAAAATTACTTTTTAATTCAGTAATAAAAGTCTGCTTTTAAAAATCGTTTCTGTTGAATTCATATGACTACAGTTTCGTAAGTGACAGAGTAAAAAATTATGACTATTAAAATTTTAATTAAATCAATTAAAAGAGTAATTTCTATATAATTACAAGAAATAATTGATTAAATAATTTTTATTTTTAGATTTTTTTTTAGCGTTTTTGTTGTTAATACTTCCTATTACCAGAAAGATAAACTTGTAGTCTTTGGTATTCAGTATTAGCAAACAGCTGAAATAATTCACTAACCTTATTTCTCATTCAGATTATAGTTTTTTTTATTACCCTAGGAATCAAAAGATAACTTTTATAGATATTACATTATGAAATGTTGAAATCTATAATTTGAGAATTTTATTACTGCTGGCACGCTTCATTTACATATTATGTAAATGAGATGTGGAGGAATGGTTTCAAATATTGAAGAAAATAATCTTTCTTAATTGCATAAACTAAGATTAAATTTTTAAATATACTTTAAAACGCTGAAAGTGCTTTATATAAATTTAAAAAATAGGTAAAATAACCTGGAAAGTAGATACGTATATTCAATATATGGTTTAATTTAGTTTTTATAAAATAAAGATTACAAAGAATTTATTTTTCACCTAAAAATATGTTTCATTTAAAAGACTGATTAATTCATGACAGAATCGAAAATTATCTTCAGGGTTTCTATAATACATTTTTAATTTTCTATTTATTCTTTAATCTTCAATTAAATTGGTAATTTCATCATGAAAGATCGTCTTTATCGCTATTTTTCCTTTTTGGGCAATTTAAAAATTAATGTTTTAAACGAGTTTTCAAAATAGAATACATATAAGATAACAGTTTAGTAATTTACATAAATAAGTGTATGCTTAATTCAATAAGGTAGAAGTGTCTAGATGTACAAATTTTTAGATGTTATGTAAGAACAGTCCTTATGGAATTCAAGTTACGTTAACTCTCTGCATTTGTTTAGTGAATGCGAAAAGATAATAAAACTAACATGAGCATAACTCATTCACAAAATAAATAAAAAAATTGTTGACAAAAACAAATTAATTCGTAAACGTATTTTCTTGCCAAATCTTTAGTAAATTTTTTCTAGAAACATTTTAGCAAATATCTATTAAAATAGATGGGACCGTTTCAAAATTTTTTCTGGACTAAAAATGAAATATTTCAATGATTTTGCTTTATACTTAGGTAAATAATATCATGTATATTTGTATTGACACTTAAAAATCATAAAATCAAAATAACGTTGATGCGGAATAATCAGTGCTATATGTATTTTTATATTAGATTAAATTTTTCATTTTTAGTATAATGCAACTTTATTAATTTTTACGTCATGTTATTGAATTATCTGACAGACACATGCTAACAATATTTTCACATCATCACATTTCAGCTAGTTGACTTAATTTTGACTAAGAGCCCCTAGTTTAAGAAATATTGTCGTGGAATATGCAGTCATCATTTTTTAATGCATTCTTAAAAAATAACGAATATTCGTATAAATTCGCATTAAAAATAAGTAGCGGGCCCGGCCATTAGGACTACAGAGATGGGATACAGTCTGCGATTATTTTTAAAAAAATTGTATTTCCGTTTTTAATCTTATTTGCTTACTTTTTCACACTGAGAGGTCTATAATAGAAAAGAAATCATAGTATGGGGTTACGCACTGAATAGCACTTGGAAGTATCAAAATTTGCTTACTGGGCATGGGCTAAGTGATCACATCAGAAGGTGAAAAGAAGCAGGTTCTCCCCTTGGACTGACTGAGCTGAGATTTTCGCAGCTCAGGTTTGGAGCTAAGTCAACTGATACTTTTTGCTGATTGAGCTGAGACTTTCGCAGCTTAGGTTCAGAGCTAAGTCAACTGATTCTTTTTTTCTTTCCTCCCTTCCAAGACTCGCCTTCGCTCTATTGATTTTTTTCGCTTTTTCTCGTTTGCTATGTTTTGGTTTCAGTTTCGCTCACCTGTTGCCCCCCAAAACACAACTGGTGTTACATATTCACTTCATTTTTTGTAAAGAAACTAAAAGGAACTTATATGTTGGTTATTTAATACAACAAACGTCACATTTGGCTTTGAAACAAACACAAAAAACTGGGGCTTATAAATGAGGTAAAGTTGTTTTTTTTAATTCAATTCTTTTCAGAAATATTTTTACAACATTGCTCGCTTCTCAACTGATGAGCCTCTACAGTAAATAATATAAAAACGTATAAACTTGAACATGGCAACACAAAAGGAACTTAGTTCAGATGAAAAGCATTGTTTATAGAACACAAAATGTTTTGTCTGAGCCACATTTAAATTTTCTTTTCTCACATTTACTCAAGAAAATGTTAAGTCAAGAATTCACTTTCGAGGCCAAATATAGCGAAGGAAAAAATCATCACAAATAATTCCAGGAAGCAATAAAGAAAATGGCCATTGTCTAAAAAAATTCTTACACCATACCCAACTGTTTGAAGACACACAGTCTAGTTCAAGAAAGTCTTTTATACTTTATCACCCAGTTAACATCTCTTGAGCGAAAAGCTCCTTAGTTCAGAAGGAAAAAAAAAGGAAGATCCGGAATTCTCGACTAATTTTTCTCACAAGTCTGGATCGACTTCAGAGAGCTCTATTCAGAACTGGAAACAACTAAATCTTTTGTTCTCTGCCTTTTTTTCCCTCTGCCACCCCTTGCCCTCCCCCTCCCTTTTCTCTTTTTACTGTCATATTTTTCCTTCCTGTAGAATTCCAATATTTAACTTTTGACGCAAGCACTTCGCTGAGTATCCTTTAGTCCTTCGGCAAGCAAGAATCCACCAGTTTTCGGTTTCTTTGTATCACAAACAAGTGGTGTTGTATTTGTGTCGCTTGGGAACTGTATACTATGTTCTCGCCGGTACATTTTTTGTCGAGCAAAAATATGTGAAGTGTGGTTATATTTTCGGTATAGGCGCGAGCTAAAAAGACGTGGATTTATTTTATAAGAGCAGTTGTATTATGTACCATATTTTAGTGCTGTGTATAATTAATTAGAATGTATTCTTTTGATTTGTAATTTAAACTTTAAAAAAATAAAAGAAAAGAATTTCAAGAATGTAGCGAAGTATTAGATTAAAAGATAAAACAAAAGAATTTCGAGAATGTAGCGAAGTATTAGATTGAAATCATTCATTTGAAAGTTGATGACAGGATATTGTATCTAGCTCGCCAGTTAAGGCATAGCGTGGTTAAAAAGTATGAAGAATGTTATAACTTCGATATTCTGGCGGTACTATTTATAAATGGTAAACCGATGTGAGCTTTAGCATGGAATTGCTCTCTGCGATTGGGCAGCTGTTGAAACTTTTCCTTTAAATGAAACACAAGTATGGGCCAATTTCCCCTGAAAGTCCTCAAGGAAGGTATTCTACCCCCATGTATAGGAGATAAGCTATACTCCTACCTCAGGTGTTAACTACACTGTAAAAAACATCCCGTAAAATTTACGGTTTTAAACTGGCAGCTGGGTAGGTTGTGCAAAACCGTAAAAGTTACGAAGTAAATCCGTAGTCACAACGGTTTTTTACCGTATGAAATTAAGTTTTCTCCGTAAAAATTAAGTCATTGACTGAGTTGAGTTGTTTTTCTCCTTCTGTTCGAGTTGAAATGTGCTGATGTGTATTATCAATTAGGAATATTAATTAATCAGGGCTTAATTATTAATTTCAATTAGTTTAATTAATATAATTCTTAATTGAACTTACTTCGACGATTTCGATGCAAGATGGTGACAAAACTTCTAACTTCTCCGAGCCGGGGATCGAAACCGCGTTCATAGAAATAAAAGGCAGTCACTCTAACCACTAGACCACCGCAGACTTCATAATATGAAGTAAAAATAATCTATTTGAGTTTTAAAGTCACTATAGCTCTAGTGGCGCCACCTAGTGGTGTAAAAATCAACTATTGCCAGAACATGTGTTTTAAGGTTAGCTTTCATGAGTGACAACAGGTTACTGCAACATGTGTAAACAATAGCGGAGATGGAACCCTATTAAAAACATGAAATGAATGCAATAAAATTACATTTAAGAAAAGGGAAAGTTATCATACGGAAAGCAATACCGTATGACGAAAAATAGAATTTGAACTGACGGTTTTAAACCGTTTATGGCTGGAGCGGAAAACGGTGAAAAACCGTTTTGTCAACAAAACAGCTTTAAACCGTCAAATATACGGGAAAAGTCCGGGAAAAAAACGGATATTTTTTACAGTGTAGATGCTCGAGACCTCTTTAACCAACAGAAGATGCTACACTTCCCCTTTATCATGAGTCCTTGACTTATGGACTGGGCTAGATATGCTAGTTGGATTAGATATGTTACAATTAAAGTGTATAATGATAAGCGTATAAGCGTTGGTTAGCCCGATAGCCATCAGCCCCCTTCAAACTTATAAAATGTTATTCCAACTAAACTAAACTAAACTTTAAATATTGATAAAATAATTCATATTTGGGGGGGGCTAAAAGTCAGGTGTTCATGGTATGCCAGCAGCTTAACACTTTTCAGATAAAATGTTTATTTATTTTCTGCCTGATATTTTTTGACCGGAAATGCTAATTTATATTATTTGACCTGGATTGTCCAGATTAAGGAAGTTTTGATCTTCACAAATATACACTACTCAACTGAATAAGAACAGAATAGTCAACTTACAAATGTCATGGCAATTAAACGTAGTATAATTTTATACTGATTTCATTAATACTAATTCTATAAAGTTGGAAGACTGTGTGTGTTTTATGAAGAATTTATAAGACCTTAACAAATCGCACATTCCGCCAAAGGAAAGTCGGTTGAAAAATCCTGTTTTTAAAGAATTTTGTGAAAAGACATCTTAATCTTCTATAATTCAATTACTTAATCCTAGAATGCGCATCATGGCTGCCCTATGAAAAAATTGACGAAAAATTATTAAACTATTTTAGGGATGGACCTAATGCGGCGGATGGATGCCCTTAATAAATGCGATACTTTAATATCAGTTGCGATAATCTTCGGTGAGCAGTTCTAATCCTATGAAAATTCCATAAGAGGAATCAAATTCTGCCATCTCAAAAATTTATTGCTATATAATAAGCATTACCCAATCATTAACGTGTGATTAAAATCCACTGAATTTATGGAAACCTCCCATAACTCATAAAAGAAATAATTTTCATTGAGCACACTAATAAATTTATACCTCGGTGCAACAACCACTCCCCTACCGCCAACCTGGCTAACCCCGCAGGTATAAAAAGTTCCAACCCGCCCCAACTTCAGTCAAGCTTCATCAAGAGGAACATGGCCCATCCCGTCCAACAGCGCTTGTTCCAACAGCCACTCTGTCTGTTTTATAATTTAAGCCGCATGTAGCAAATATTCCCCCAATTTCTTCTTTCTGGAACATAAAACTTTTCATGTGACAAAGCCAACGACCCTGGGTGGAAACGTGAGCTAATTTTAAAATTAGTTCGCTTTGTCATTTTTTTTGCTTCCGCCTAACCGTTCAGTTTAATTCTTTTTAAGGGCAGATCTCCCCCTGCTGGTGAACTACCAAATGGGCCTCACTCTCTCGGTGTCTTTTTACTGCTTTTTTTGTATTCCGTAGTGGCAACATTCCATCGAACGGTAGATTTTCCTCCGTAACGTGCAAGTAGGTAGGTTAATTGAAAATTAAATTTAGAGGGAGGGTAGGGGTGGGTGGTAAGTATGAGAATGTGGAATTTTCATTTTTTTTATGTTTTTGTGCCATCTTAAGAAGCCCTCGTAAATCAAAGACAATTTGGAAATTGGATTTTTTTATCGCATTTTGTGATTGAGTTTGCGTTTTTCTTGAATAACAGGATGTTGAAAGTTGCGTAAAACTCTAATTGTTTGAACTACAGAGGCTTGCGATTAGATTTACTGAATAATAAAACTGTTCGGTAAAATAAATATTGGTTTTTCATCTCATTGTCAACGTTATTGGATTTTGTTTCCTTCAAATAATTAAATTTGAGTTGAGTCTAATCTATTTTATATGTGCTAACAATTTTTAAAGTTTTACCTTCTATCATAACTAAAGAAATTGAATTTAAAATAATTTGAAACAGACTTTAATTTAATCAGTTATACTTTCAAAACTACTTTTTCCTTTTCTTAACATATGTTGAAGATATATACGCTAGAAAATATCAATGAATGTCATGCTATTTGTATTTAAATTTTCTAATACATAATAGATTTTTTTAAATTTTATTATTTATGGGATTTTAGTATTTTCGCTTGCAAATGAAAAATATTTCTTACAAAGATAGTTTTCATCAATTTTAAATTTTATATCTATTATTTTTTTAAGGATCTCACGAAAGAAAATAAACACGTAAAGTATTGATTAATAATAAATAAAGAATCAAAGGTTTTTTTTTTTAATTTCACTAAAATATCTTAAGAGCTGTTTCATTTGCTTATTGCGTCTGTGAACGTAGAAATCGCGTCTCAACGACTCCATACCTTTCAGCGGGTGCCGGTATGATAGCGCTGCACATAAATGACGGTTCCCTTCTGTTGCCAAAGTTTTTAAATTCATTCTAAAGTTTTGCTTATAAATAGAAATTAAATATCCCTGACTTAGTTGTTGAGAAAGTATTGTAATCGTCAAAAAATTCGAACTCGAGACTTTGATGAATCTCCACGTTTTGGACCACCCTGAGTCCGAAATTGTGGAATGGAATTGTGTCTGTCTGTATGTCTGTGAACACGATAACTCGAAAACTATTAGAGATGCAGGGATCAAATTTGGTATGTGATCTTTACGCGTAATATGTAGGTTTCTATCAAATTTGGACAAAATCCGCCTACGGGAAGTCTGTCTGTCTGCATTCATGTGAACACTATAACTCAAAAACTTGAATAGCTAGATGGATAAAATTTGGTACACAGTTTTATCATCATGAATGTAGGTCCGTATCAAATTTTGCATCAAATCCGTCGAAGGCTTGGTTGTGTGTCGATCTATATAATCGCATATTTCTAATCGCAATAACTTCTTAACAAAATTACTTAGATAAATGAAATTTGGTGTGTGACCTACTTACCTTGATTGTAGATTTGTGTCTAATTTTTGTGTCAATCGGTTTAAAAAAAAGGCGTTCAAATTGCATAGTTAATTTTTCTAATCTGATTCTCCATGCGCATGCTTACTGGTAGCAATCTCTGTGCATGCGAAAGCTATTGAGTGAATTACGTCACTTTGTCCTTGAGCCGACAAGAGTGGAACCTAGCAGTGTGTGATAGATGCGTTTTAATCGGTACGCATCTCTTTGAATTTGATTCTTTACCTAAATATTTTACAATCACTATAATCAACAATGAAAAACCTTATGATAGTCATTGGATTCTGGGTTGCAGTAAGTTCGAATTTTTTTTTATCCACGAGGGGGAAACAGCACCTTTTTGGGGAAGCATACGAGAAAGTTTAGGGGAGACCACTCCCGCTGGTTGAGATCGCGATCTATAATTTACGAAGCCTAGATTTACTATATAAAGAAGGAAGAAAAAATATATGCAAATCAAATGGGAATACCAGACAAAGGTTCATGAACGGCCTTTACGCTGTTCCTCGACAGGCCATGCCTTCTTTTATTTACTCAGCCCAAACATTGTTGACTGACATATCTAACCATCTCGCCAGCCAATAAAATATTAGATTTATACTCGGCATTTTAACAGCTCAACAGAAATCACCCAAAGGGACAGACAACAATACAATCCCGAAGATCCGTTACCTGCCCTCGCCGTTGAACAACCAACTATTTATTACTTTATCGCCAAGATAGAAAAATCACAGCCATTCCCCAAGAGCCTCAGCTTCAACAAGACTTCTCATCAAAAAACCATGAACTACCCTCTTCTTATGGCTTCAGACTATATATCTCTCTTCTCGCTAACTCCCCGCCGTGCCGGGTTGTTTGGGAAGTCCGAGCAACATAATCCCTCGTCGCAGAGCAATACCAGGAATGTTCTGCGGAATGTATTTGGCAACGTAATGTCGTATTCCTGTGAAATTACGGCCAAGTGAGTTAGGCATAAATTTATGGCGTTCATTAGTCATGAAGGTCGTCAGAGCTATCTTCTGGGATAGGCTGGAGACTTTTTTTCCGTAATGTTTGAACCTACTAGAGCAGCGGTTCTCAACTTGTGGCATTTGGGACTGAGTTCGGATCACACCCTCTTTATGCAAATTTTTATTGGTGTTTTTCCCTCTCCTTCCAATAATTTTAAGATTCCGAAAATTTAATATTAAAATCTTTTTTGTTATTATACAGGGTGTCCACACTTATCGTGGTCCAATAGCTAATTTCTAAACCGTTAGAGATAGACTTATAGTTCCAATTGGAAAAATGCTTTAAATGAATGGAAGAATTATAATACATGTTTTTTGAGTGAATAAATATATTCTTGAAAAAGTTGCGAACTCTGACTTTTTATACATTCCCCGATCCTATCCATTATATTTAGTAAAATATTTTTGACTCTCCAACATTTTAAACAAAGAAAGTTCCACTCTTCTGCGACTAAAACTGACCGAGTTATGGAGCTTTGAATATCGCTGACTTAGGTCACTTTACACCATTTCAATAGCCGTCTTGAAGACGATCCACCAATCAATGCGCAGCACTTGCTCGACGAGGCCGCTGATTGGTTAAAAATCGTGAAATTCAAAGCTCCATAATCGGTCAGTTTAAGGCGCAGAAGAGTGGAACTTTTTTTGTTTAAAATGTTACAGTGTGAAAAATATTTTACTAAATATGGCCGATAGGACCGGGGGAGCGTATAAAAAGTTAGAATTCGTTACTTTTTCAGAAATGTATTTAATGACTCAACAAACATAAAATATAATTCTTCCCTTCATTTAAAGTATTTTTCCAATTGAAACTATATGTCTATCTCTAACGGTTTAGAAATTAGCCATTGGACCACGATATGTGTGACACCTTGTGTATATGCCAGATAATAGGCAACAAGAGCACAAGCTGTGGGCGAATTTTGAAAACTTATTTTGTGATTAATGGGAAAGTAAATCAATTTCGGATTACATAATGAATTAATCTTTCAGTAGAAAAGATTCAGAACACCAGAAACCTTTTTGACCTAAGAGGGTAAAAAATGGTATAACATTTTTTGTGAACGTGTGGTGTCTCATATTATTTTGATTCAAAAATAATTTTTTTTCGAATTTTGTACTTTTCTCTTTCTTTACTTTCTCGTGTTCGATGTACACAGAGAAAAAGTATTGCAATCGTCAAAAAGTTCGACCTCGAGATTTTGGTTAATCTCTACGTTTGAGACCTCATTAAATCCTAAAATAAGCCATTTTAGGAAGTGCGTGTGTCTGTCTTTGGACCGATAATTCAAAAATGTAATGAGGTAAATGGATAAAGTTTTGAATATGGCTTTCACCACCAAAAACGTAGAACTATTTGGACCAAATCCGTTAATGCGTTGTCTGTCTATAGGTCTGTCGTTTCTTAAGTACGTGAACGATATGATTCAAACTCGTAACAAGCTGAAGAGAGGATTTTTTGTTGGTGATTTTACACCAAAATATAGAACTGGGTCATATTTTGAAATAGATCACCCAGAAAGAAAGGTGTTATATTCTCTTTCACTATATGGCGAAGCTAACCGCAAAACGCTCCATATTGTGGAAGAATACAAGAAAGCAGTGGCGGATTTTGACAATATGAGGCTACAGGCGTCAAATTTTTTTGAAGCCCCTCCCTCTCCCAATGTCGTAAATTCGCTGTCGGCTTTGCAATGCCATGTATGTCAAAAGATCTTGAGGCCCGCAGGATTTTAAGGCACGAGGCGATCGCCTCCAAAGCCTGCCATTCACTTGAAGTATAGCCATGCCATTTGTCCTAAGCCCGGTCTTTTTCCCCACCAATTTTAATCGAAAAATACAGGCAGGTCATTCACAAGGATGCTAACTCTGAACGGAGGTAGGGGGAGCGATCTCCTTTCCCTCTCTACAGCTGCTTGTCAATCGCTCTTCGATTTTCCCCAGTCAGCAGATTTTAATTTATGCTACCCTCAGAGCGAGGCTTCAATCTAAGCAAGACAGGCTATCAGGGTGCATCTGATTTTTCGTTCCGATTTCAGTCCAGACGGAATTCCAACCATGGCAACCGTTTGGCTCATTTTCATGGATTTTTATCGGTTTTTCCTTCTCGCGTTCCAAAATATACAGTTTGTCTGTGAAGTGAATGGCCTGATTAATACCTATGCGAAAAACCGCCACTGTGAAGAAGTCGAAGGGAGAACACTTTTCCTAGTCTTCTTTTCATGTTTTTGTGTTATTATATGACATATATGAATTTTTCTTTCAGTAAATGTGATATTTTATTTCTTTGAAAACATAATACAAGTTTTCTTATTTTGGTGCCACTACTTAATTTCCCATTTTTCCCCCCATAGCCCCAAAGATTGAGAATAACTGACTTAACTCCATAAAATAATTTGAAAATTTTCTTCATTTCATGTTTCTGATCGAATATGAATATCATTCGAATAGATGATGCTTGCGTAGATATTTTTAGAAAGTTTCGTTCCACATTAATAAATTCATGTGGAACATAAATTATGTTCATCTTCATAAATTAGCAGATAATAATTACTTACAAATAAGCACTTTAGGCCACAATTAAACTGACAGACATAAAACTGGAGGTGAAAGTATTTCCAGACGTACATTTAGAATTTTCTCTGTGTTCGATAATTCATTTCATTCCTTTCACTTTAAATATTTTCAAACAGATGCCCTTCAGGTATCCCTTTTGTACATTTAGTAATTAAACTATTTTCTAAGAAAAGCAAAGACGTTCCTATTCCCAAATTCTTAAGCATGTTAATTACGGGACAGAAAGTTAATTAAATTTCATTTCGAGTCTCATTCTTCAATATCACTTAGTCTAAGATAAATAAGCCTTCTTTGGAATTAAGTTTTATCATGCCTCGATATCTTTACTATGATGCCCACTGCTTCTTTTCAAGATATAAATAAATCGACATATATTTTTAAGTCTCTGATGTTAATTCAGTTTTAAGTCTTAATGATTTTAAGTCTCTGTTTTTGAATGCAATTTCTAGAATATTTTTCTGCTGAAAGGAATTATATTATGGATTTGAGATTCCTTTTGGGTCTTAAAATATATTTGGAATGTTGTTTAAAGAAAACCAAAATTTTACTGCAGTGCTGGATTTTTCACACTAATTTTTATAGAAAAATGAATATTTTAAAAAATATTATTGAAATTTTATCGTAAAGGGGCCCTAAATATTTACTACTTTATTTTAAAGTCTTATGGATAATAATTTCGTATAAATAAATTTACAAAGTATTTTAAGTTGGCTATGTTTCTTTCTACAAGTTACTGTACTAACTGAATTCTATTGGATACTTACGTATTAACGCCACCGAGGCTACAGATGTGGCGGTTTTTAAGTGCCGCCAAATTTGGCGGTTTTTGTACTTACGTATTAACGCCAATTTGGCGGTTTTTAAGTGCCGCCAACGCCACCGCAGCTACAGATTTGGCGGTTTTTAAGTGCCGCCAATTTGGCGGTTTTTGTAAACAAGATTGCTCTTTTTTGGCGCCAATCTGTAGCCTCGGTGGCATTAATACGTAAGTATCTTCTATTGTTTTGATTATTGCAGTTGTATCGAAAATTGCATTCAATTCTCGTTCTTCATATTTCATCTTTTTAAATTAAAAACCAAATCAGCGGCTTTCTCACGCCTCTAATTTATAGCCCTTGTGTTGCTTTACAACTGGACTAAAGCTCGCCTCTACTTTCTATATATTTCTATATAGTGTAGAGTATTTTGTGTTTAGCTTCGTCGTATACTGAAGAGAATCGAATTCATACTCGTTCCTGTTACCAATTCTTCCAAAATGCATATCTATAAATTGGTGTCAAAACCATACATACATACATACATATATAGTTATCCCCGACCCGGCCGAAGTCGTGCGATCCAAAAGACAGGTCGCGCGAAGCAAACCCACCCAAACAACTCAACTTTCTACCTACAAAGGAACGAATAAAAACAAAAACAGAAAATTAAATATTCAAAGTGAAAAAGAAAGGTTAAACAATTTTTTGACACTATCAGAAAAGGCCCACCTAAAAAATTCAATTTTAAGCAAGTCTGATTTCTTTACTTTGCCAATTACTTGACCAAGACTGCCTCAAATGAGCCCACTTTTGACATTCAAGGAGCACATGAGAGTCATAATGGTATATAGTTTCAAGAACATAAACCAATTTTTATTTAACTAAATGGCTTGTTGAGTTTTTGAGTTATCACGTCCATACACATACTAATAGACAAACTGAAAGACAGTTAATAACTTTATTGATTTAGTCCAAATTTCAACATCGATCTACTATTCTGGAGATATAACTGTATGCCAAATTTCGTCTATCTAGTTCGCTGTGATTTTGAGTTATCATGTTCATGTGGACTATCAGACAGACTTATCTTTGACAGATTTCGGCGATAGATCTGCAATTTTAGTGTAAATACCATATATCATTTTTCACTCGTCTAGTTCTTTCCATTTTTCAGTTATCGTGTTCTAAGACAGGGAGACATGATTCCAAAAACGTTTTTTTTTTCAGACTCAAGGAAGTTTCAAACGTGGATATTGATGAAAAAATCTCGAAGTGGAATATTTTTGACAATTAAGCTATACCTCGTATACGAGAAAGTAAAACTTCAATAATTTCAAATATTGAGAAACATTGTTCTGTTATATGTTTTATGGATTCTATACTCAGTGCAGCTCATCTTAATAACAGTTTTATACTTTCATATGTTCGATGAAACTTTACTTAAACAACTTTTGTGGAACGGACTACTAAAGTGCTGATAGCGCCAGTGTGAAACGGTATTGTATAAAAGACCGGTTCCTAATCTCCACTTATGACTTGCAACTATTATTCGGTCCTTATTGGACGACGTAGAATCTCTAAACCGAAATTTCCGATTCATAGGCGGCTTTTCCCCAAACTCTGGGGCTTATCAGACTTGCGCCCCGCAAGGCTCATCCCTGGCTTCTACCATATTCAATGTCTACATCAATTGACTAAGCAAGCCCCGTCTCCAATTGCTGATGGCGAATGCCCTATCTGCAAAGCTGAGTTATTAGTTCGAAAACGGAGTAGTGGTTGGAATGAAACATTTAAAGGGGAGGGAAGAGGAAATATGTGATGGAAATAAGGCAAAGGGGGAGAGTTAGGCGAATTCCAGATGCCACTGACATCAGACCAATAGCAGCTCGTTACACGAGGGTGCTTAATTGTACGTGGTAGCCATAGCGGTTACATGATTGCCTCCAGAGCTTGGCGATTTGGAAAAGGGGTAGGCAGACGAGGTGGGAGAGAGAACTGCCATGTGTTCCAGATTCATTCTACACCAACCCCGATCCGCTTTCCATCTCTGGTCGTGACAGAATTTGAGATCGCGAGCCGTGTTCGCACCTATGGAACTGCAGCATTCATCTTGGGGGTCGTTGGGGGGATGGTTTCCGATTTTACGTGACGTCATTTCGTATTTGCACAATTCGAGAACTAATCCACGTGACTGGTGGATTTCGCAATTGACTGGATCGGGTTGAGTTGTATTACGCGCGCGCAGTTGGCTTATAGTCTTTGGACGTTAGATATATCCGACCAAATTGAAAGTTGGTCAGATACCGGAAATTACTCGACGAAATCGATTGAGTAGTTTGTATCGTATTAGTTTTCTCATTTCTGAAAGTTCGTTTCGAGGTACGTTTTAAATTCTGCAGTCATGATCGAATTGTAGTTAGCTCCAGTCATAACGACTCTGATGGGACCAATACTGAACGGACATGATTTGAAGTAGTCTGAGGTATATTAATTCTCAAACTTCTGAAAGCTGTTTCGAATTTACATTTTAAACAATGTAATTGGTTATAATAATTAATTTTCTGATTTGGCTAATACAAAGTAAACGCCTTACGAATTGCTTTATAAATAAAAAAAA
>BGPR01000257.1:204902-226846 GCA_013235015.1 Araneus ventricosus
TATGCAGTTTATTATCCAAATTCCCAAATGTATTATATCGTATCTTCGATATCTTTTATTCTTCCTCTCTGGGAAATTTGAGATGCTACACATTTTCGAATATATGTTAGAATATTTATTAAATGTCTCGCGTAACTCTAATATGTGATCTACTATGTTTCTGCTTTTCTTTAAAGCGCATTTTTTCATAAATAAAAATGATCTTTTTTTCGGTCACACAGCCTCATATTAAAGTTAAAATAAATAAAAGTGAAAACTATTACAGAAAAAGTTGAAAATAGGAAAACAAATTCTGCGACGCGTTTCCTTAAACTATCGAAAAATTTAGAATACTTTTTTGCTTTAATGAATATTCACATTTTTTGGGAAGGAGCAATATTAATTTTAATTTAAAGCTACGCTAAATTCAAAATGAAGTTTGTTAATATGCCTTCGTTCTTATCAGGCGATTTTCTTTTTATTTTTGACATTTTTGGAGTTAGAAAGTAAAAAGGTAAATGCCGCAGATTACTTTTTAAGGAGTTTTATTAAGGATAATATTCGAAGATGTAATAATATTTCATACAATTTCAGGGATATTGTATTTTTTAATTTGCAAGTTCTTTACTTGATTTTTTTGCAAATGTTTTTACAATTTTTGTAAAAGAAATATATGCACTTCTATAACAGAATATACAATGACATAACTAGGGTATATACGGGACTGTCACCGTATTTTATTACTCATTCCCGTATTACTATTTGTCACGTTTTCTTCCTAAACTCTGCGTGAGACACGAAAAACTGCGAGGCAACTATGAAATTGAGTACGGAAGAGAAATGGCTGTAGTTTTTTGTAGATAAAAAGTATATTGATCAGAAGTCATGTATAGTAAAGCTATGCGAATACGTATTTGCCATTCCAGCCCACAATGAAAATATGGAGAGAATATTTCGGTCAGACCAATGAAACAAGTTGTCAGTGGAGACAATTGAAGCAAATTTGATTTGTCATTATAATTTTGAAATGACTTGCGTCCAACTTCTTAAATATGTGAACGAAGAAAATTATATAATTAAGAAAGTAAAAGAAATTTTAAAATATGACTGGGCTAAAAAGGTTTAGCCTTGCGTTTTCTTACTTTCTCGTATACGAAGTATACAAAGAGAAAATATTGTAATCGTCAAAAAATTCGAACTCGAGATTTTGACGAATCTCCACGTTTTAGACCTCCCTGAGTCCGAAAAACACAATTTTGGAATTATGTCTGTCTGTGTGTCAGTGAACACGATAACTCGAAAACTATTAGATCTACGGGGAAGAAATTTGGTATGTGGTCTTTAAACATAATTTGTAGGTATCTATCAAATTTTGGATAAAATCCGTCAAAGGGAAGTCTGCCTGTTTGTATGTCCGCGGTCATGTGAACATTATAACTCAAAAACTTGAATAGCTAGATGGATAAAATTTGGTGCACGGTTTTATCGTCATGAATGTAGGTCCGAATAAAATTTTAGGCCAAATCCATCAAAGGGTTGACTGTCTGTTGGTCTGTATAATTAACTTTTGAAAAGAATGTGTTATCTCCGTACGCATGCGTACTGGAAGCAATCTTCTGTGCACGCGAAAGCTATGGAGCGAATTACGTCAGTTTGTCCTTGAGAAGGTAAGAGCGGAAAATCGGTACGTATCTCTTTGAATTTGATTCTTTACCTCGATAGTTTTCAATCACTATAATGAAAAACCTTCTGATAGTCATTGGATTCTGGATAACAGTAGGTTCGAATTTTTTTAGCCACGCGGGGGAAGGGGAAACGGCACCTTTTTGGGGAAGCATACGAGAAAGTTTAGGGGAAAACACTCCCGCAGGTTTATTATTATTATTCTAAGTGTTCATTTAATTAGACTGCTTAAACTCAACTGATTTTTTTATCGGAGTAAAATAAATCATTAACTACTCTAATTTTTCATGTTTTATTTATTTATCACTTAAACGACCCGTATCAAAGCTTGGCAGTTATGGTAACCCTAGACATAACTCTTTAACGATGAACATCTGTCGAAAGATGAGCATATACGTAATTGGGTAACGGGGCCTCGATCGTGAGTCGCTGTGTGTGTGTGTGATGTGTGGTGTCGTGCGACTCCCAATAGCGAACGCAAGAAGACAAACACAGATAGTTAAAGAGACAAATGCACACACGTTGGCACACAAATGATTACAAATGCACTCACATTGGCAAGAGGGGTGTCACTTCTCTTTATTTATTACCCACGCCGACTCACTCATCCATAGGGTATGGAGCGTTTTAACGGTCGGCGGGGTAGAGTACAAAAGAAAAGATACATTGTAGAAACATTCAACAAATACAATCAGTATAAACATATAAAATGCAATAAAACACATACAATGAAATAACAAATAATAATAAATAATAAAATATAATAAATGCAATAAAATAACAAATAAAAATAAATAATGAAATATAATAAATACAATAAAATAACAAATAATAATAAATAATAAAATATAATAAATACAATAAAATAACAAATAAAAACAAATAATGAAATATAATAAATACAATAAAATAACAAATAAAAACAAATAATGAAATGTAATAAATACAATAAAATAACAAATAAAAATAAATAATGAAATATAATAAATACAATAAAGTAACAAATAAAAATAAATAATAAAATATAATAAATACAATAAAATAACAAATACAGAATAAAAATACAATCCTCAAAAATATTAATATATATAATACCTTAAAAATAGACTTATATTCATACAATGTGAAATACAATAACAACAAATACGGACTATTCGTGTGGCGGAACCACAACAACAGAAAAAAGCCTCTCAAAGTGTAACTAAACTATTATACAAATCTTAAAAAGACGGTCAATATTTCAAAAGATTTCTTTTTCTTTTTCGAAAGGAAGTGAGGAAATGCCCCCTAAAAATGAATCACGATAGTTAAGAGAAAAACCTAACTTTTCAATCTGCAATTAAAGAATTGCAGATTAATTAATTTCGCTTCTCTTTTAGAATTTCACACCTCGTAGTGGAAGATAGACTGTTTCACATTCAATTTCTTACCCGAACTTTACTTAAACCAACTTTCCAACCGCCGCCAGCCACTATGTTGATCATTTCGTATGAACTAAACTGTGGCAGATTTTGGCAATATGGGGTCATAGGCCCAAAATTGTTTTTAGGCCTCCTATCTCTACCCAATGTCATACATTCGCTGTCGGCTTAGAATTGCGATTCGCTTCAAAAAAGTTTTCAGGCTCCTCAGAGTCTCGTCGCACGAGGCGAGCGCCTCTAACGCCTATACGAAAAACCGTGACTAAAACGCATCAAGACTTCTGTTGAAATGTATCGCCACCTTTTTTCATGATCACCAACCTTCTTCGAGGCAGGTAGTCAGTAGCTTGTATTCGGAACCCATAGACTTCCACCCAAGGTTGTCTTTGGATGCCTGCCTTTTAAATCTACCCTCTCAAAATAAAAATGCTCTGAAATTATTGTCATTTAATACGAAACATACTGGCCGACTTTCCTTAAAGAAGTAAAAAGGACTATTTCTAGTTAAGTTGCTCTGGAATATTAAAAGGTGTTTCAGTGACTTGATGGTAGTGTTTGGGCTTCGTCAGAGAACAATTAAAAGTTCATGTGTCGGAGGGAGTCATGTCTTATGACTGTCTCATAACTCCCCAACTCAAAACTGTTCTTACAGTGGTCGGTGTTCTTTAGAAAAACGAAGGGTCACAAGGATTCCTTATAAAGGACATCACTCCAAAATTTCGAAATTTAATTTCAGAAATACATTGGTAATTATTTTCGAAATACAAAAAATATATTGAAAAGCCAACGTCCTACAACAATCTGCTTACATAAGATTACTTGTCTTCTTAAGGGCTATATTAAAGAGATATTGCAGATTGTAGGATGAAGAATATGTTACAAAGTAATCATTTTTTTTTCAGCAGACAGAGGACGCATACATGCTCAGTATTATTTCTGTAAAAGCAGTCTTTGAGCTTGGGCTGCTTTAAAAATACCTAATCCAGCAATCCCTTGCCATGGATTTGACCTCATTAAAAGGTCAATGCAATGAGGGCAAAAACATATTTTTTAAAATAAAAACTACTTTTTATCATAGTTTTGGATGGAGAGGGGGTGGCTGTGAATTCCTACCGTACCCTCCAGGAAAACAATACAGGAGTTGGACTGCCCCAATAAATTGCAGCTCATTTGTCCCTTGACAGGTACCCCTGCCTTGTTCTACCTGTCCACCCCCTCCGGCTGCCCTTAACGTCCTCCCCCTGTATAATTGCAAGCCTCGACCTCTGGAGTGACCGCATCAAAAGCCGAGAAGGCGAAACTAGGACGTCACGGGAGAGATATCGGTGGCAGCCCTTCCCCAGATAAGACAGCGAAGCCCCAGCGGAGGGTCCGCGAAGATTGATGGGCGCCCGTCGGCCTGGATCGATTGGGGCTTCTTCGAAGAACGCCCCTGCATTTCCACATTTTCTGCCACGAAATCTTCTCTGGTGGAAGAAAAAAATGGTTGTGAATGTTAATGTTGTGAAGGTTGGGTTTGTGGAAGCTGCTTGTTATTTGGCTAGACGTCCAGCTTCCATTAGATCAAGGTTTGTTCAGTTTTCTCATCTCGTGGACCCCTTTTAGGATGGAGAATATTTAGGTGCTCATGTTTGACTGGAAAATTTCATGGTGGTCTTAATATACAGGGTGCCCACTCCATTTGTGGCCCAATCAGTGGCGGCTCGTCAGCTCAGAAATAAGCAGTGCTGCAAAAGTTTTAAAGACCTAAGTTGTAGGAAATTTTGTGCTGGTTATTTTTGGTATATAATGATGATATACTAAAAATTGATAGCTTTTGAGTTATAAGCAAAAAACTGGAGAAATTTTTTTTATGTTTTTGCCTATAACTAAAATTCCAACACAAATTATTGGTGGCAAACCTCCGAATCGTAATCAGCACCCGAAAAAAATCAAGAAGCAAGAAATTACAACTCTTCCAGAATTGGATTTTTAAAAACGACTTAACGACTGACTACTGAGAAAAAGCGAAGAAGAGCAAAATAAGGAAGTCGCGCCAAATGAGAGCTGACAAAAATGCAGCTTAAATGAATGCAATTTCAAGCGGAGAAAGGGTTGCTTTTCTCCCGCTTCGCGTTGCTCTTTGCTTTAATATCGGAACCGCAGGAGGATCAAAACTTGATGCAGCTCTGGTCTGTCTCTCTCTTAATTCTTGATTGATTTTCCGTCTTCTTTTTAATTTTTTTATTACTTTTTTGCCATTTTCGTTGATCACTGAATTCTCAAAGTGGAAAAGTAAGCCAGTAAAACGAAAATACAATCTTTTAAAATAATTTCAGGGGAGACTGTAGTTCTTATGGACGAGCCGCCACTGGGCCTAATAGTTCATTTCTAAACGGTTAGAGATAGGCATATACTTCCAATTTGAAAATGCTTTAAAAAAAGCAAAGAATTATTTTTGAGTCATTATGATTGTACTGCTGAAAAATCTATGAAATTTAAATTACTATATATTCCCCCGGCTCGATTAATCTTATTTAGTAAAATTTATCTCGAAAATGATATTTTAAAACAAAAACAGTTACACTCTTCTGCGATCAAAATTGATCGAGTTATGTTGTTTTGAGTTTATTGTAAGCCATTTTAGACCATTTCAACTGTCGCCTCGAAGAAGATACGCCAATCAACGCACGCCGCTTCCTCGAGGCGGCTGGTTTAGACTGTATAATTATATAGAAGAATAAAACATATATATATATATATATAGTTAAATATTTCAAATAATCAAAACATGCGTTCTATTTTCAATATAAACATATATTAATCTAAAAATTAAAATTAAAATAAAATTACCTTATCAGTAATCATACAAATGAAATACAAAAGATAGTTTGATTATAGACTATTACTACTATGAGAATTGGAATTCCAACAATCAAATTCAAAATTTATATATATATACATATATATATATATATATATATATAAATTTTGTTTAATTAATAAATTTTTAATTTTTGTTTGCATTTTGATATGCCTTGTTTACTTTGTTTTGTATGTTCATATATAACAAGTTATATTTGGGTTTACGCATATATAAGGCATTAATTAATGAACAGAAATGACAAATGTATTTGCTTAAAGAACTGAAATGTCTTCAGGAATCAAGCTGGTTTTCTTGATGATTTTCATCACAAAAAATATTAACGAATTAGACAAGTATTGGATAAATTAGTTATCGGATTGTTGAAAGCTGTATTTCTTTCTTTGTATAGCATTTTCTACCAGTTGGCATACCTAAAATTGTGCTTAGTTAGATTTATCCGTGGTCAGATGACAAGGGTGACTTCTGAACAGGCATCACCCTTTCCAAAATTCCTCGCCTCTCGAGCGGGAGGACGTTTTATCTTCGACAGCATATTCAATGTGCACCAGGCCCACATACATAGCAGATCATTGGTGGATCTAGGTTTCGAACCTGGAATCCCCCTGACCCCAACCCAAGGTCTTACCACCAGGTCGCCGCGGTCCTCTAATTCTTTATTAGAAAGGTGTAAATCCATCTTACCACCAGGTCTCCACAGTTCTCTAATTCTCTATTAGAAAGGTGTAAATCCATATCTTACCACCAGGTCGCCGCGGTCCTCTAATTCTCTATTAGAAAGGTGTAAATCCATCTTACCACCAGGTAGCCGCGGTCCTCTAATTCTCTATTATAAAGGTGTGAATCCATCTTAAGCGTGGGCAAGTTTTATCTGGTTGGTTTCTAAAGGGGTAAGTTTTTTACCTTATGAAAGCTTATTAATTAAGCTTGATGGCTAATATTTTGTTGCTCTTATTAGCGTATTTAATGTTTTTTCCTTTTTCTTTTGACGTTTGTTCTCGTGGATTTGCTCCTGGTTTTTGGGGGGGAGTTCGGGCTATGAGAAGCTTTGTCTTGGCCCAAAATAGGCCTGCTTCTACAGAAAATTCCCTAAATATTCTTTTGAATCCATTTCGAATAGTTTCTAGCCCTTGAAAAAGTGAACTAGAATGGATTCCTTGTTTTTGTTGTCTGCATTTCGTTTACTTCAAATACTATAGGATTGCTTGTATTACTTTCTTTTTTTAATTTTGGCTTTATTGGTATATCTGTCCATCTTACCACCAGGTAGCCGTGGTCCTCTGATTCTCATTAGAAAGGTGTAAATCCAAGCATTTGCACAGAAACAAATTTAATTCTTTTTCCTGAAGATACTATGATGAATGGTTTCAAATAAAACACTTTATCTTTATCATATGTTAAATGCAAGGATCTGCCTTTGCTATTACCTTCATATTATTCTTAAAAAGTTTATTGTCTATATCTCTAGTGCTAGTTCATTAACTGTTTCACCCGATGCTAGATATCTTGCATATCGTAATGCTTTGATATATAATAAATGCAGTTATACAGCGATATTGTATATAGTATAGGATGCAATGATTCTATATCTGTCAGAATACAGGGGAATCATGTATATACAATTGAACTATAATCCCATTCATAAAATCATGTTGTGATATATGTGATGAGCGCTAGTGTACATATCCATAATAACGGGCGGTAATTTGCGAATCGTATTGCATTACGTTATGATTTGAAACTTAATGGGTATTGTGCATATATTGCAATACTTCGTAAAGAAATTTAAAGTATAATAAACACATTTTAATTATTGCTTTTGATTTTCCGACATCACATGTGTTTGTATAACTATAAGAATGGTGGATTAATTTCAAATCTAATTAAATAATAATAAAATTTACGCATCATTTCAATGAAATTGTTAAAAGTAGCTGATAAGATCAATGGATAGCTCATGCAAGTTTAATAAAATCAGCGGGGTGTGTTTTTTAAACTTTTTTCCCTAAAAAGTGATAACTCTGTGAATTTTGGAAAAAATCTAATCAAAATAAAAATTTTATGCGAAAAAATTTGTCAATTCTTTGAATCACTCTCATATATTTCTAGCAGGAATATCATCTAACTGGCGAATAGAAATGTGAAGCAAAGTTCGATTAATTTTGAACCACGGTCAGATGACATCCCAGTCGGCACCTCCCACTCCAAATTTCCGTACTACTCTAGCAGCAGGACGTTTGACCATCGACAGGTTTAATGTACACCATGCCTGAATACTCGGCACACCTTTCATGGTATCGAGTCTCGAGTCGCCGACCTTCTGGTCCCGAAACCAAGATCCAACCTTGAATTCACCACGGCGCTAAAATTTCAGTAGGTACTGTCATAATTTGTGAGTGCCTTACATAAAGCTAGTCCGTTTTGCTCTAAAATTTTTTTTGTCAAAACTGAAAAATGTACATCTTCATATAAATCGTCTCTAATCTTTATGCCGCCACAATTTTTTTTATTCCTGAGGAACGTCAGTTTCTGAGAGGTTGTAAAAACGTAATCAGCATGCGAATAGTCCAAGAATACCCAAGAGTACGGAAAATTACCTCACGAAAACTAATCCCCTCCACTCTTACTTCTTAAGAGCAAAAACACAACTGGTATTCAAATCTTCATTATTCAACAACATGCCCCCTCCATTAACTCTGCAGCAGAGAGACACTCCACTCACCAATTGAAGGTTCCTGTCATAATCTCAGACAGAGCCTCTTCATCTTCGGCGCATTTAATAGAATCTACCCCATGTAGCCCAACTCATTTAATTTACAGACGGGAGGCGAAATGACTGAGTATTAATACAAAAATTAGAAACCATGCGGGAATATATTTTTTCCCTGCTTCTTCTTCCACCCTTTTGCGAGCAAAACAAATTTATATTACTTTCTTTTGCCCCTGATAAGATTTCTTGAGGAGGGGGAAGGCGAGGAAAAAATTTATGGCCTTCATTAATAATTCATACTCGAGTAAAAATGTACCCTTGTAGCTATTTTTCTCGTCACGTATATAGCTTAGTAATAAATGCTTACCTCCCTTCCCCCCCTTTCTTGGTAATTAAGGGTTTTGAAGAGAACGAAGTAAGTCTAGGGGGTGAGAATGCTTTCTTAAGATCGCAAAAATTGAGCACTCGGCGAATTGCTTTCGAAAGTTCTGGAACGGACTTCCACGGAAGGGGGATTAATTGTTAATATCCGGATTGACTCGTGTAGCATTTAATTTGGTTAATGAGTCGATATTTATTTTAATGTTTTCGCCCCTTTTCCTGCAGAAGTTAGAGTAGAAGGGCTTTTGAGAAGTTTGTTTTTGTTTGAGACTTCAGTTTCAGTAATTCTAAAATGGTTTCCGCCCTCTTTTAAACCCGGGGCTTTTCTTGAAACTCATCGTGCGTGAGGGCTTTTCTGCTGAAAGGAGATGGTAAATATGCCTTTCTTAAAGGTGTCTTTTTTATTTTTAAATTTTTTTAAAAGACACATTTACGTATTCTTGTTTTAGGGTATATTTTTTGTTTTGATAATCATTTGATTGGTGTTTCAATAAAGGAAATTTACTAATTAAAGCTATTAATTTTTTTGTTTTATATGTCAGCTTTTCTTTCGAGAAATATGTAGTAAAAGACTGTTATTGCTTTTCTTCATATTACGAATAGGAAGAATGAACCATTTTAAAGAATACAGCATATGTGTATCTTGTGAGGAAAAAGCTTCGGTAGAATAGAAGACGACAACCATTTTAAAGAATGCTACATATATTTCACTTGTAAAGAAAAGGCCCTCGCTAAAACAGGAGAAATGAAACATTTTAAACAATACAGCATATGTATCTTTCGTAAGGAAAAGGCTTGCTAACACAGGAAGAGCCATTTTAAAGAATATTTTTGAGAGCTGTATAATAATTCTAGGAAGTATTATAAGTAATCTACAAATAATTATCTGCTGCTGTACAGAGAGTTCGAAAGAACTGTATTGAGAATGTAACTATTTTAAGCAGAGGTTTAGAAAATTTCTTGAAAATTTAGAGTGGATTAATTTTTTGGTGGGGGAGGGGGCTGTACAGTGATACTCATAACAAAAATAACAGAAAAATAAATAAATGAAATAATGAATAATAGAAAATTATTCATAAGATAAGTTTTGATGAGTCAGATACATATATCGAACTATTGGCTTTTAAAATGATGAATTTGTTGAATTTTTCTTTTGAAACCTTGAAACGTTGGAAACTCAGTTTATAAGTTGTTTGTAGTAACGTAGTTTGCAGTCTCTGAGGAGCTCATTTAAGCGAATTTGTGAATTTATCCACTCTGTTTCGCAACTCTTCAGTTAGTTTCTGAAGACGCAAGAGTTTTGTATATTAAAAAAAATCATAAAACTCGAGTCCATTGTGTTTTTTTATGCTTAAAGTCAACTACGAAGCAGTCGTCCTATAGAGGTTGTTTTGCAGTCTTCTTTCGAAATGGTTGCTGTTCTATTTTAGACACACAACTTATTTCATTTCAAATTTCGGTAAAAATTTCAAGAAAACTCTCCTTAGAAACACTATTTCAGCACATGATTTGTATTCTGGACACTTAACTTGTTTTATATATAATACGTTTTGCAGATATTTAATTAAATAATATACTTGGTGTTATGATTAAAAAAATAGAAAGAATCCAGACCTAGGTCTAGACGACTGGAAAATTTTCGGTAATTTATTATCCTCAGAATGCAAAGCATGTTCGTCTTTATTTATGGTCTCAGTATTTTGAAAGCAATTTAACTGTTGAAAGAAATTCGTTTAAGCATCAATTTGCATTTATGAACAAAATGATTTAAGCATTTGCGGAAAAAAACCCTTTTTTTCGTGTGTTAAATTGAACTCTCAAAAAGAAATGCTACACGAGAACAAATTATAGCTCAATATGTTCTTTTGTCAAATGTAATTTCACACAGACAATTTTGATATTGCAAGTAACTGCCTCAGCTAAAAATATATTTCTTATTTTGCTCATATATTTATTCCCTTCTGTAATTTGTTTATTTATCATTATTTGTCAAATACGTTGTGTGTCTATCGTTTTTGTAATTTTCCAGTTGATAAATAAATATGCTCATGGATATTTTTTACTAAATTTTAGTTTAAGGTAAACAAGGCAGACTTTCCATTGCTATTTTTTGTGAGAAAAAAAAGAGATATTTTGAATTCGTCTCTCAATTTACTTTTTATTGGATATTTTCCTCTAAAAAGTAAAGTTTCTACAACTAATTTATTTACTTACAGTCCTCCCCGGCCCAGCCTAGCCAAATGGAGATAACTTTTAAAATAGTTATTTAAAATTTAGTATATTATTTTAAAACTTTGAATTACATTGAAACTTCTCTCGTACCTTGCTCGTTAGTGCGTCGTTTTTCCTTGATCCTGATTCATTCCAATTCATTTCAATCATTAACCGTTTTGATGTCCAACGACGATATATCGTCGTTCGCAACTCTTGCGAAAAGTACTAGCGACGATATATCGTTGCTTATGCGATTCCGCCTTACTATTCGAATCGTGAGAGAACTCTATCTCAAAATAAATTTATAAAACGTTATAAATGGTTTTATTAATATATTCGATTTATTAATAATATTCTATTAATATTAATAATATTCGATTAATATTATAAGTTAATATTCGATAAGTATTAAAAGTTAATATTCGATTAATATTATAAGTTAATATTCGATAAGTATTAGAAGTTAATATTCGATTAATATTATAAGTTAATATTCGATAAGTATTATAAGTTAATATTCGATAAGTATTAAAAGTTAATATTCGATTGATATTATAAGTTAATATTCGATAAGTATTAAAAGTTAATATTCGATTAATATTATAAGTTAATATTCGATTAATATTATAAGTTAATATTCGATTAATATTAATAATATTCGATAAGTATTAAAAGTTAATATTCGATTAATATTATAAGTTAGTATTTGATAAGTATTAAAAGTTAATATTCGATTAATATTATAAGTTAATATTCGATTAATATTAATAATGTTCGATTAATATTAATAATATTCGATAAGTATTAAAAGTTAATATTCGATTAATATTATAAGTTAATATTTGATAAGTATTAAAAGTTAATATTCGATTAATATTATAAGTTAATATTCGATTAATATTATAAGTTAATATTCGATTAATATTAATAATGTTCGATTAATATTATTAATATTCGATTAATATTAATAATGTTCGATTAATATTAGTAATGTTAGATTAATATTATTAATATTCGATTAATATTATAAGTTAATATTCGATTTTTCTGTTTTTCATAATGTTTAATATTTATGTTATTAAAAATTAAAATACAATTTCAACAAATATTAAAATACAATTGGCATTAATTTATTCTTCCTTTATTTCGCAATATGCCCCTTTTCGATTTTTGTAAACACCATTCTTATTTTGTTTTTCATGAGCTTTTTCCCAAACCTTAGCAAATTCGTCAAATTGGTCCGTCGTTCTTCGCATAGGTACGATACTTCGGTAGGCACTCAAAGTGTTAAAAATACCTTTTATGTTGTCGCAGGTATTCAATAGTGCGTCGTATAACCCTCCAAGCCCCTGAACCGCATTTTCCAGTTTCAGTTGAAAAACGCATTATTCTTTTAGAATATGTTTGTAAATTATTCTTAAGCTTTCATGTGAAAAATTATTTTTAGACTCACGATTGAGGGAGGGTACATATCGAAAATAATGGTTTGTCTGCTATAAAAACTCATTTCCAAGAATTTAAATTCACAGTATCAAAATAATTGGACGCTTGGAAGGTTAAAACCATTAGGATATAAATTCAGTGTCCAAAATCAAGTGTCACTACAATCGAAATTAACGACATTTTTTTCAAAACAATATTAAAGTTTATGCAAATATTAAAGTTTATGCAAATATTAAAGTTTATGCAAATATTAAAGTTTATACAAACTTTCCTGAAAATGTAGAAAAACTAGGAAGGATTGTTGTAAAAAATGTAATCTTTTTAATTTCTTTTCATTAAAATAAATAGATATATTGCGATATTTTACATCTATAATGAGAATTGCATTTTTTATGTTCTGCGATCAAAATTCAAGGAAGAATCTTCTAAATATAGTTATTCAAAAAAGGTTTCTGCAAAGTGGTGTAATTATTATAACGTGTTGCTCTATTATTTAAAAAAATGATTTTTTAAGATTATAGAATGTTCTAAATTTTATTAATATTAAAGTAATAAAAATTAAGAGCAGAGGAATAAAAAAATCATTATGGAATGAAATGAACAATTGTTAACAAGGCTTCGATAATGGTCGGTCTCTTTAATGCGATCCTTGACAACCTAGTACTTTTGAACGACGAACTAAAAATGTTTTACTGTATTATTGCATTAAATGAAATACATAATACATAAATGGGAATTCCATCCACCGTAAGCGTGTATAATTACTAATGACATTATATAATAACATAAAATATCAAATACATACAAGAATTACAACAATAAAGAATAACAAACAGGGTGTACGCAAACAAAGTGACACATTTCAAAAATTAATAATAATAAAAAAAAACTAAAAATGTTGGAATTACGGGGTTTTAAAAAATAAGAGCGCATCTCAAAAAAGTTTTTTTCCAGATAGGTAACGCGGCGTTACGCCGTTCTAAATTTGTTACAGCGAGAAAATTCCGTACGCAATGATTACCGATCAGCAGAAGCCGATGTGTGTTTTCTGGTTTCTTTTTTTAGTTTTTCTTGAATATCACGAAAACTATTCAGCTTTCAAACTACATGTGAATTAACAAATTAAAGAGCGTAAAATTCCCTACAAATGCATGTTTCAATTTCCTTCCAGTTTTAATATTTTCTCTAATAATGGTTCTAAACAAAGTTTTCATTTACAGTAATTTACGACCCCCTAGACCACCGAAATGGCATGTTACCTATCTGAAAAAAAAACTTTTTGAGATGCTCTCTCATTTTTAAAAAAATTTGTAGTTGCAACATTTTTAGTTTTTTATTATTATTAATTTTCGAAATGTGTCACTTCATTTGCGTACACACTGCATAAATATACATACAAGGATATAAACATTAGAAAAGTAGCAAAAATAAAAATAAGTACATAAAATAAAACAAAAAGGATAAAATAATAATAAATAAATAAAATGAGATGAAGTCAAATGAAATTGAAGCTCCCCATTTTTACCATATGACTCACATTCAAATAATAAACATGGTAATTTCATCTTTAGAAGTAAAAAAATTTCACATAACAATAAGCCACAAGAAAAGCGACTATATTACGATTTCTCCAGTGAGCAGCAAATCATGCTCTCTTCACCTTAAAGTCACATACTTCCGTAACATAAAAAAGTCGCACAAACCATTCCATTCCGAGGCAATGAAGCCTTGTTCCCAGAAATCTTGGGAAATAATTTCATCCTTTTTTAAAAACCACCATCTCCTTATGTTTTCTAGACGGAAACTTTCCCAATGAACCATAAACTGTTCCAGCCCATTCTTAATGAAAGCTCAGCACGAATTAAAGAGGGGCTGGGGGGAGAGGGGGCGGCAGGCATTCAAATTAAGACGGGGGGGGGAAAGAATGGAAGAAATTCGCAGGCAGCAGCAAGCAGCTATGGCTTCTCTTTTTCCCGCTGAGGGTGTAACCAGGAATCCATTTCTCCGTAGGTGCGCTAATGATACGACCTTAAATCCCAGGTGCTTATTATAATATGAAGTGTGTTCTTCTATGACGTTCCTCTATCATTACAATTGGACGCTAGCGTACCTTTTTAGATTGTTTCCTTTTTTTGCTTCCCTTTCGATGCTGTTTGCTGTGGTCGGGTTAATATAGGGGGATTTGATCGTATTTTTGTCTCATTAAGGTAAAAGTGTTTAGCGTTGTGTTTTGTGGCTGAGCTTTAACTATATAATGGATTAGTTTTCTTTTGGTTTGTAGCGGAAGAATGTGCCGCTAATGCGTTTGGAAAGTTTCCAGTTTAGTGGTAGTTGGGGGTTTTTTTCGGAGGGGTGGGGGGCTGTTTGTTCAACATGTTAGTGTCAGAAATGATTTAGACAGTTGATTTATGAATCTGCAGGATTTAGATATTATATAGAAGTTAAAAATGTGCAAGCATTATAAGTTGAATACTATATAAGTTTCATGGTTTTGCAGAAAATTAAACTATAGAAGCACAATCCTTCCTACATAATTTCAATTCAAAACTCTTTCTGGATAGTTTAAATTCAATAAATTCAGTAACTATTAGTAAAGAGTTATCCAGAAAGATCTTCATGATATGTTTCGATGATAATAATTTTTTTTTGTTTTCCTACGTTGAACAAAGGGTTGACAAAATCTATTATGTATTTGTCAAATAGCCATTTTTCCTTATGAATATTGTGGATTCCTTAGAATTATATAAAAATAATTATATATAAATGATTATATAATTAATTATAATATTATATAATTTTATATAAATAATTATATAATTAATTATAATATTATATAATTATATATATAAAAATAATATATATAAAGAATATATTCCCCTTGTTGTGTATAAAATCATAATTTATAAAATTTGGGAAAGAATTATGGAATTATATTAACTAAGCAAATTCATAGTTTATTTTGTTTCTTACAGGAAGTATCATAATAAAATTGAATAAATATATTATTTTCACAGCTTTGTAAGATTTTATTTTTTATTGAAATTTTTATAATTTTATATGAATAATTACTTAAAATATAATTATTAAAACTTTAAATTTTAATAATTATTGCATGTAAAATATATGCTTTCCTTTTATTAAAATTTCCGCTGCAAAAAAGAATAGATTTTATCAGATATTAAACTAAATTTACAAATATATATATATATTCGTTATATAAAATACATACTATATAAATTTTTTTAACATTCTGAACTAAGCAAACAAAAAAACCCCCAAAATATATAAATTCTAAACTTAATAGAATTCATGATAGTAAGCTTTGAGCTCGTATATAGCTTCGCGACTAAGTTTAATTGATTTATTATATAAAAGATATAAAATTTCATTTATTCTTATAATGTATCCTTATAATAATAATGAACCATAATTCTTGTTTACACTTGCTTTTAAAATTAATAAAATGACTTAAACGGATTACAAAACAATTCAGCTCATGACAACCGATGCATAGATTTCAAATATCTATGCATCTATGCAATATCTAGCAATAAAAGAATATTAAGCATTTTCAAAATAATTTCTTGCAAAGAATAGTGACAAATAATTGAAGATTAATTGCTTCAAATAAATTATTATTCGCATGGTTTCCAGACAATCATTATATAACCAGTTTTTGAATAATATATATTTTTAATTAGTAAATGAAATGTACGAAAAACTCCTAAATGAAGCAAAATAACCAAAAAACCCAGGAAAAATCCCTCATTAAAATTAATATGATATTTAGTTTCTTTTTTGTAATTAAAATGTGCATGCATCCCTTTAGAATAAAATATTTAAGTAAAAATCATTAATTCCCTATCGGTTTACGCTGTTTAAATTTTTTTCCCGTTGTTAATTTATAATTATCTCGAAGGAATAATAAATGAAGTTGTTTATAATCAGGTTCAGTGTTGTTGATAACAAGATTTTGAGTTTATTTTACAATTCTAGCCTTAAGGAAAATAATATTATTAAATGTTTTGATAAAAAAAATAAGGTATTTAAAAAATCGCTTTGATAAACTTTAAAAACAGAGCTCGTGAGCTCCAGGCAATCAAATTTTTTCTACGAATGCTAGAAAATAAAACAATCAAAAAGTTCCTTATAATTTTTGGTAGATAAATTTTTGGTTTCACATTTCCAGTAAATATTGCTATTTTATGAAATTTTTCAAGAAAAAGTTTTTTTTGTCTGGAAAGTCTGTTTTTACTAAAGACCTGTAATTTATTACTTGATATGATATTAAGCTGATTATAATTAGTTGTGATCCCTAAAGTTAGATTTTTAAAATAAACCTCTACGCTGACTATAGCTCATATTGGGCTGTTTTGAAGTAAAAATATTAAGCGATTGTTAGATAAACTACAGAATTTCAAAATTGTCTTGTGAATATTACAAGAACCAAATTTTGGAACATACGTTTATGTTGATATATTTTCCATCAACATAACGTTACTCTGGTTCGGATCCCAAAACCGTCCCTTTAGGGTCCAGAGATCACTGTTTCGAGACATTGATTCACCAAATGTCTGCTTTATATATGAGCCTCGTGTTGATTAAAATTGCCCCCGACAGACAAATATTGCGTTTCTGTGGCGTAGAAATTTGAAAAATAGGGTGCCTGTTTACGTGTCTTCGCTATTTAGTCACTTTATCGCTATTATTTTATTTGAAAATCACTATTTAAATGCAACCTATACAAATTAGTCAACATACTTATGAAATGAGTCAAATTGTTATATAAATGCAACAGTGGCGAATCCAGGGGGACTATGGGGCTACAGCCCCCCTCAGAGTTAACCAGATTTCTTTTATTTTATTTAAAATCACTGCAATTGTTTGTTCTTAGTTTCCCTTTTAGAAAATAATAAAAACGTGATAACGTTGCTTTCTGGCTTGACAGGATCGAAAATGTTCTTACTTTTTTAGTCACTCCACTTGTACGTGTGGAGTGGACACGGCCGAAAACATTTTTTGGCTAGTTATTTCATTGTATTTTTTATTAAATTATCGAAAGTATTGTTGTGTTCTTTATTATTCTTATTGTCAGGTGACTAAAGTCTGTAAAGTTAAAGTGTTTTGGTTTACATAAGCCATGAGGTTTGACATTCGTCACGACGATTCAAAATTTTTGTGACCCCAGACCCAAATCCTGGATTCGCCACTGATATGCAACACTGCAATAGTATAGTATAATTTAACGTTATAAGGATAAGAGATAAACTCACTAGCCCGCGAAAATCGTGGGATGCAGTAGAAAATAGCGTAACTTCTAACCGCTTAAGTCATTGGTTACGCAGCTAGAGGTATGTTCTGACTAAACTGAAGACCAATCAACATAAGTATCACGTAATTTGAAATTCTGCAACAGATGTAAAGGAAAAACTTTTACACCAAATAAAACCTGTTTCTAATGAAACTTGAACTTAGACGCATTACACGCTGCGCTGCCGAACCGACTAGAGTCAGTTGTGATGCCTGAATTTCCGTTTTAAAATCGAGCGTCTCATTTATTAAGCAGTCTCCTTATCCCCAGCTTCAATTTCCCACGGGATCTCTCGCCTCCGAGCTGAGACCTGTCCCTGATCATTGTTTCGCTGCGCAATTACGTCCCTCGTCCCTGCGCCAGATGCTTAACTCGTCCGCTATTCCGCACGAACCCTGCAAAAGTTGCATCCCTTGGAAGTTTAATAAAGCTCCTGTTGACACATCCCATAACCCTCATATGAGACGCTTCGGGTTTCCAAGGGAGCACCTATTAAATTAATTTGCAAAATTCTATGGGCGACCCGAAGAATAATAAATCAACACGGGTGGAAGCGGTTAGGTAAGGTTTGGATACTCTAATCATACATATTTCGTGAAGAGTAGTTGTATAGTGATGAATGAGTTAAATTTAAACTAACTTTACTAAATTAAGATGAGAAAAATTCCTAATATTTCTCAGAAATTACTTTTAGAAAATTAGGAAACTTCGTTACGTGGTGATAATTTGGAAGTGCCTTGAAGATTTTCGTCTTTTCTAAGATTTTAAAGGTTGTTAATTGTTTTGCATGGATCTTGCTCCATTAGTATGTCTATCACGTTGATCGTCATATGAATCACATACGATTCATACGGCGATCAATACAATTCATACCAACTATCAAATCAGATGACACCTCCTCTACTGTAGTTAAGAGTTAGCAGACAAGGAGTCATCTAATTAGATTAATGATTCGAACCTGACGCGAGTCGTGGCGGCTGAGGTGCTGTTTGTAACAAAAAAGAGGATCTCTGAAGTTATTTTTGATTGAGAAGTATAAGGATCGAAGTACCGAAACATCAGCAATGCTCACCCTATTAACACAAGGTGGTCTACAATATTCATACGACATCTTTACGATGTTGTACGGCATTCGGAATATCGTAGCAACATCGTGGAGATATCGTAGAATATAGTGTGCCAATAGGGCAATTTATGGAGGCTCTCATCCCCCATGCCCCTAGGATAAGGTGGGCATCTTCTATTCGTTAAAGCGACCTTGGACCACTATGGTAGCACTTGAGGTAGAAGTTTGACTTAGCTCCTATATTAAGCTAAGTTGCCTTCCTTCCTCGGGAGGTCTTTCGGGGAGAAACTGGACAGCTTTTGTGTTTCGTTAGGAAGAAGGCCACTCTAACTCTAACAGAGCAGTTTGGTCTCATCGGTTTACCTATTTTTGAATAATGCTGTTTAATTGAAGGACCAGAGTACAGAGTCCATTACCTTCTTCCCCGATTCATGCTCCTCAGCCATGGCATGCTTTAACCCTCCGACTGTGTATTTTTGTTTCAATCGCTGTTTAGATGCAACGTTCTCAAACATGCTTAAATACCGTTGAACCAAGTGAATTTTTATACATGTGCCAAGCTTTATCAGAATAATACGCTTCGACTCTGTAATAGTACTCAGTAAACATATCAGCTTGTGAAAATCGCAGGATTCAGCAGAAAATAGGCTTACTTCCTACCCTCGGAAATCTCGGGATAAGCAGTCAGAGGGTTAATCTACTAAGTAACTAGTGGAAAACTGTACGTATTAAAGCCATATCACACGAGCAAAAATTTGCCAACTCAACCGTACGTTCAACTCAAAACTTGAAAATTGAGTTTAATCTGTCGTCTGATATAGAAGTTGGGGTTGAGGAAAATACGCTCAAACCTGTCGATTTCTCGCGACAGAGTTGAGCCAACCTGGTATCTGAACCAATCAGATGAATTGTTGACTGCTTTCCTCATAACGCATAACGTCATACTCAAAGATGGCGGCTCCCATAAAGTGGTGTTTCCCCAGCTGATACGCATTGCCTCTTATTTCTGTCCATCCTCTTTGTTAACCTTCCAGAGGGCGCGCGTTTTCAAAAGATACTTGCATTGTGCATCGTATTACACATTTATATCGTTCTTTTATAAATTTAAGTGCAATGTTTATTTATAAAATCTTTGTTTACTATTAAGCTGACTGATAAATAAAGATAACATAAATAAAAGTTGTATTTATTTTTGTAAAACGACATGATATATTTATGTAATACGATGCACGATATGTCGTAAAATTTGTACAGGTGCTCCCGCTGGAAGGTTAATAACGTGTATAGAATCAAAATAAGCGACAACAACAAACAACCACGAATAAGATTTTCGCTGAATATAAGGATAAAGTTATATTTCTGACGGTCGGAAAATAAAAACTGCTACCAACTCCTTACAAGAACAAACAACCACGAATAAGATTTTCGCCGAATATAAGGATAAAGTTATATTTCTGACGGTCGGAAAATAAAAACTGCTACCAACTCCTTACCAACGCTGGCAACCCTAGTTCGGTTGAAATTGGGATCAGAGTTGGAGATACAGTTGAGTTGGCAGTTTCGTTGACTGTATTTTTGCCCGTATGATAAGCGCTTTAAGAAGGTTTATCAAAAAGTTTCTGGACTAGCTTTGAAGAATGCAAACATATCGCAACACAGGGTTCTGATTAAAGCATTAATGAAAAGGTAGTGTATCGAGTAGCATTCCGGTATTACATTTAAATTATCTTTTCTTGTGTGTAGAGTTGGAGCACTGCTCATAACTTCAAAATTTCATCATCCTGTTTGCTTTCCAAATGCGGACATTGTGCTTTAAAGAATTGAAAGAAAAGAATCAAGAAACAAACGCACTCATAATATTAGAAAGAATAAAACAGACTTTCATCAGATTTCTCATAATCGTTCAATATTTTTTCCCATTTTTATACGTTTTTCAATTTAAACTTCAGGATGTTTTTTTCGGAAGTATAAATTCTCGAGTCTGTTTTCTGAAATATTTTAAAAAGCGCACACGACAATCATGGAATTGTTTTCTTACCAAAATTAAAAAGGTTTTTATGGTCTCTCTTACCAAAGAAAAGCAACCAAAGAGAAATTTCAAATTTCCTTCCAGCTGATATTAAAACAGTAGGGAGTATATCTTACGATATTATTTTAAATATTTTTTATATCCATTCAAAAATTACTTTTTAAAATTGTCGATTCAAGCCATTGTCAAAGGAAACAATAGACATTTTTTAAAGTTTTTATACCGAACCAGAGCTTATGAAAAATGGTTTTTAAATTAATGTTTCGTCAGCCACGATTTGGCAACAAGGATAAGACAGGTTGTCATGCTCTATTGTAATGCAAAACGAGCATTCTAGGCTATTTATTGTTTATCACAGGGTCAGAAATCTCTCTGGAACTTTTCATTATTAAATGTTTTCTTCAAAAGAAATTGAAAAGGAAATTTTTTGTTAAAATGCCATTTAATTTTTCAATCCCTAAATAATGTGGCTTAAGACAATTATGGAAGCTTTTTTATTAACTTTTTTGGCAATGACGATGTTTTTTATTTTTTTCGTCTGCTGAAAAATGATTTTTCTCATTAATCATTGTCGGCATTATATAAAACGTCAGATTAATGCATAGGTGTGTTTTATGCATTTTCTAAAATAATAAATGGATATCTTGTGACAAAAGTATTTTCAAAGACTGAAAAGAATGCTTTAGATCTTTGCTACATTGTTTCGATTGTTTTGATACATATTCGAACAAGCAGCAAAGTTCAGCAGAGGCATTAAATGTCTGTAAAATATTAAAATGTGCGTGATTAATTATTTATTTATTATCTCATTAATATAAATTACGATCTTAATAGCTTGTAGCAT
>BGPR01000257.1:227496-256188 GCA_013235015.1 Araneus ventricosus
TCCCTTGGAGTGAAACTCGATTAAATTGCGTGTTCAGAGAGCTTCGAGATAACATGCCCCGGGTCTTTTGCTTCAGAGGCACTTAAACCGCGGATATGGAAACGAGAAGCTTGTTTTATTCCGAGAGCGACCAATTTGTAAACATTCTCTCTCTCTCTCTCTTTCCTCGGGATTATTTACGTTCAGGAATGTAGTTCTGAGCGATAATAGTTTCGAAAAGAAAGTTTATTACAATTTGTTTCGAAACAAAAGGGTTTAAAGGGGATGCTTTAACGATTCCAGAGAATGTTGTTAGTTAGGAAAACACAAAGGATGTTTGGGATTCTATGGTTGTTTAAATAAAGTCAACATGGTAGTAGAGTGAGGAGTAGTAACGCAGAGAGATTTATAATCCGTCTAGAAGATAGTTCGGTGCTAAATAATTTCGACAACTAGATAGAGCGAAGGGACGCAGAAGTTATTTAACTGAAAAGAGTTTTTTTACTTTCTCGGATACGAAGTATGGAGAGAGAATGATTCGGTTTTGAGATTTGGCTGAATCTTCACGTTTCAAACCTCCCTTGAGTCCCAAAATTTCGTTTTTGGCATTATGTCTGTCTGAGTATGATAACTTAAAAAGAATGAAATTTTATCATTGGAATTGGAGATATGTTTCAAATTTTAGAGTAAATCCGTCGAAGGGTTATAACTGTCTGTCTATAAACACGATAATTCAAAAACCCAATAACCTAGATCAGAGGTTCCCAACTTGTGGTACGCGTACCCCTGGGGGTACGTGAAGAACCAGTCGGGGGTACGAGAACTCAAAGTCGATAATGGCGGACACAAACACAAGGAATTAAAAATGAAAACACAAGGGATTAAAAATGTAACAGAATTTTGGTTCTCCAAATTCTTGTGAAAAGTATAAGTTAAGTTGTGCAAGTCCTAAAGCCTACCCTCAAAGTAAGAAAAAAAAAAAGAAAAAGAAAGTAAAATTTTTAGCTATCCTTATAAGTTAATGTGAATTTTGGCGTTAAAATAATATTGTTGCAAAAATGGAATAATATGTAAAATCAAAAATAAGTCCTGCAAATGTAATTAGTTCGAGTCATTTGACCCTTAAGCTTACCTAAGTCCTTACCTTTGTCTAGACGTATCGTTGGAGGGGGGATATTATAATAGGGGTACGCGAAAATAAAAAGACTGGTCAAGGGGTACGAGAGGGAAAAAAGTTTGGGAAGCTCTGATCTAGATGCTTGAAATTTTATCATTGGAATTGCAGATCTATTTCAAATTTTAGAGCAAATCCGTCGAAGGGTTGACTATCTGTTAGTCTGTTTAGGCGTTTGCATATGAACGCTATAATTCTAAATCGAAACAATCTTGAGTGATGAATTTTGGTACATAATCTAAACCAAGATTGTAGATATGTGTCAATTTTTAGACTAAAGCCGTCAACGGGTAGATTGTCTGTTGTTTGTCCGCCCATATATATGAGACAATCGAACTCGCACAACTCAACTCAAAATCATAGATAGATGAAATTTAATTTGTGGTCTTGCTTCCAAGACTGCAGATCTAAATCAGATGTTGGATCCAAGGGTCGACTCGGGCATAGGGACTGCGGTACTGCAGCACCCCTGACTTTTTTTCCATTGTGTAAATTTAATCAATTTATATTATTTTTCATTTAATGCTTAAATCTATCAACAATCTAACCAAATTTTGCATTAAACGATTTCGATCTTCAAATAAACCACGAGTAAAAACTGAGGCTGAAAACGAAGTTCCCTATCTTATTTTTCACTTCCCGAAGATTATGCGCAGAGTAAAAAGTAACTGCAAGTAACTAGAACTGTCGAGCGTTGCAGCTCCGAATTCCGCCTGCGAGCATGCGTAGTTAAAGAGTGGAAACTTTCCCGTTTCTTCTCCTACCACGTTTTTAAGCTGAAGGGGAACTGTGCGATCCACAGCACCAGATAAGCCAGAAAAGGAGTTTCAAACATTTATCCAACGCGGAAATTTTTTTCGCGAGCTAAAACTTTGAAACGAAATAAAGAATAATTAATTGTAAATAGAAGTTTAATTGAAAAAGTTTTTTAAATTAATTAAATTTGAATGAAATTTCTTGCAATCCAAAAGATTTTTTTCGATGATTTTTAGTTATAAATGCTGATGAGAAATTTTCTATGATACAAATGTTTTTAAAATATTCTCGACCCCCAATATTCTGTACCATCTTCTTTACGATCACGATTCATAGTTCAAGAAACATCGATTTCAAATAAAACACGGTTTTCTTCAAGGAACAGAATTTCTGAAGTAATATTGATAAGTGTATTCCCATTTTAAAATATCACAGTGCATCTTTAGATAGATGTTACTTCTTGGCAATTCCCGTTACTGCATACTACAACAGAACTTGAAGTCTACTTTTTAACATTCAAAAAATAATAAAATATTTTCTGACGCACACAGTATGAATCAGGATAGGTTATAAGTAGCTGTTTTGATTTCAAAGGGTTAAACGTTTTTTTTAATCTTCATACAAGCATCAAGGTCAATGTTTTTAACCTTTAGCTGGAAAGAAAACAAGAAAAATGGGTTTTATTTTTAAGTAATTTTTAATGATACTAATAAATAGTATTCGCTTATTGTTATTTTCATATTAAGTTATACTATAACAATTTATCTTGTTAATTGATAAGAAAATTATTTTATATTGTCATTTTATTGTTCAACCGCAGCTGTGTGAATAAATGTAGTAAGGAATACAAGAAAAGGAAATAGAAAACAAATTTCGAGTTTTAATTTTTTATTAAAATAAATTTATTAAAATACTTATCTATTAGAAGAGAAAAAATGTTTTAAGTTTATTGATTAAATATAAAATTATCCAAATTTAATTGAAAAAGACAAAAGAAAAAACTAAGTGGTATAAATATGCATCACTGTACAGTGAAGGATGGATTAAAACTTAAAGCAACCCCAAGATTACATAATACGAGCCGCCACTGTTGGATCCATAGGTGTGAAAGAAAGAATAAATGGAAGCATGAATGGGCAGAATGCGTTGGATGTCCCTTGTGACTAACAAAATCCTTGCTTTATAGTTTAATATGCCCCCCTCCTTTTATTTAACCTCAAATTCATGTCCAAATGATCTTCTAGTAAGTGCTAAAATTAATTAAATCATCAGGTATCGGAGATGAAGGAGCCGCGAGTCTGTACGTTCCGATTAAACAACCATCACTGGTGCTATCTTGGATCCAAATGGGATGAAATTGAAAGTGCTTGCTCGATTCTCACTAATGCATTATGAAGTTTAAGGCAAATTGCGCCGCATTCTGGAAGTATACAAGAACGTCGAAGGGGAGAACATCCTTTTGGTTTGGATTTATTACATCAAGATGAGAGAATTTTTAACATGCACAATGATATTAAGAGGGTGCAGCAAAAACTTAGTAGCGTGAAGGACCTGCTCAAGTATTAGTGCTCGAGTATTACGAAGTCTGTCCTCAATAATCTTAAATATTATATTCTTTTGTTCTAAATGTCCTCTTTTTTTGTATCCTCATGTACAAAATGTTTTTTTTTTTGCTCTGGCTTATTCAATAAAGTTTTACGCATAACCAACGAACCGACAGGGAGCCGTCTTGGCTCCGAGTTCGGGGGTGTGATGTGGTGGTATCCTCAATAGCCCGTAGCAAGAGATATTAACTTGATTCACCAAAAGAAGGCCAATGATGATTACATGGTCATTTTAGAAATTCACTGTTACTTATTGCAACCAACTAAATAAAAGCAATTGAACTGTTGCAGATCTTCCGTAGAATTCTCTGTGGCATTCTAAGACAGATGAAATACAGTCATGGGCAGAAAATGGTGTAAACAGAAAGGCTTTATATCGCCAATCTTTTCTGCTTCGTTCTGGTGCAGCCCAAAGAAATCTCCGAAGATAAATAAAGATGCGTTGCTGCCGAGAAGAGACGAAATGAAATAATGAAAAATAAAAGAAGCCGAAGAACCATCTGGTGCCCAAGCTTTAAATTTATTTCATTCCTCCTCTATTTCATTGAGGTTTAGTACCCCTTCCCTGTCCGCCTGCCCGTCTTGATTGGCGTTCGGATGATGACCACTGGGGAGGTTCCATTTAAAGCGCCAACGGAAGCTTGAGAAAATCACTCCATTTGAGCCTTCCCCCTTTCAGTGCCCGCTCTGGAACACTTTTTCTCTTTTCCATCCTTCAAAGTGCCTTGGAAATCGTTCTGCGAAATAGTTTTTCTTAGGAAAGAGTCTGTGGCATTAAAAAGTTACGTTAAAAGAAACCACTCAATGACTTTAATAAATGTCGCAAACGTTTCCGATTGGAGGTGACGGTTACAGTTCACTTATCCTTGAAAATTTTATTTTCTTATTTTTTTTTATCTTTTAATGCTCTGGCTTGCCATTTAGTGAAGCTAGCTTCATTTTGTCTTGGCTTAATAGTATCGTGTAGGTATTCAGGGACGGTTCTGATTTAGTATTTGTTTAGGTACTGTGAGAACTGTTCTCTGACTGCGTATCCTGCGATTCCCGCGGGTTCGAAGTAAGTCTATTTTCTGCTGCATCCTGAGATTTTCGCTGGCTAACTTAGCAATAAAAGTACTATAACGCAGAGTTTACTTAGTACTTTTATTGCGTTGGATCATATTATACTAATAAAGCTTTGCTTATAAATAACAACTCGTTTGGCTCAACTGTATTTGAACACGTTCTGTTTAATTTTGCGGATTTCACAATGAATTTTGGAATTTTAAATAATTTTATTAATATCTCTTTTATGTTATTAACATGCATATATATATCTTTAAAGGCAACATTTAATGCTTGTGCAAATAAAATACATCCTTCATTATTTTGGTTTCATTAATTAATGTCTGAATTCCTTTGTCTTTTTTCTTGCCTGTGACCGTAACTCAATAATGGCAAGCGGGTTGCAGTTATCGTTTACTGGACGGAACTCATTAGGAGTAAACCTTTTAACTTAAGTCAAAATCATTGAACCCCTTTCTCAGCACATACAGGAATCTGTACTTCATGAGTTCTACGTTAATTTGACTAAAAACCAACATCTTTGACATCAACCATTTATCTACCCCTCCTAGACGCCAAACACAGTTGGCGCGTCAACAATTCTGATGCAAAACTTATTGACTGTTTGTCATCGAGTTTTACATCAAAAGGAAATATCAATTCAAAGAAATTCTGGTTTTTTGGGGGGCGATTTGTTGTTATTTTTCCCCTTTTCCTTAGAATTTTGTCTTGACCTGACAGTATTCTGTAAGGACTGACGATAACTACTTCAATATCTATTGATCATTGAGGAATACACCCAAAGAAATTCAAAATCTTAAATAAAAGTCCTCGATTTGCATATGATACGCAAAAAAGTAGATTCCAAAAAGCGATGTTCTTATTTTGCCCTTCAAATTTGAATACCAAAAGAGTTTCTTGGAAGAACACATGACTTTTATGTTATCTGTAATCGGATTCCTCCAAGGTCAGCACATTAAAATTGTATTCGAGGAGTTGCTAGATTTCTAAGAACTTATTTGAAAACATATCGTTTTTTAAAAAGCCATGCCGAAATCTAATAGGATTGAAACGAATTTTTGAAGTGATTCGAATGTTTTTTCACTGGGACTCGTTAAAATTAGAAAACACTTCTCGGTTTTATTTTGCTTAGAACAAATCCTTTAATCTTGGAACGAATTCTACGAATTTATAAAAATTGTTTAACGCTGTTGTATATTCCTGCATGTTAGCATTCCATAAATAATATCAAATTGTTGGATTATACATAAGAACGTCGTTACTAAAAAATAACTTATGTTTATTCGAAATTATTAAAAAAAACTTTTACTTATTTCTCTTTATAATGATCAATTTTCTTTTTCAAGTTTTCAAATGTGAAATTTCTATGAGATTAACATTAAAATTAGATATTTTAAATTTTATGTCGCATTCTATTTAATATTTTCCGAACTCACTTTCATGGCTGAGAAATGCATTTATTTTCATTTTAAAAGCAATTTTGAGAATAGGTACTAAGTCTTTTAAGTTCGTTTGTGTTCAATTTATGCAACTACAAATTAACCATAAAATTTAAACTTATGATTTTAACTAATTAATTCAACTAGATACATTTTGAAGAGTTTGCTACATTGTGTAGGCATAAGCTGACTAAATAGGAGACCCTTACAAAGTAACATAAACTAAATAGGAACTTCGGAGAATCACAGCCGAATGTTCCAAAATTCTTTATAATAAGTCACGAATGCGCATAATTTCCAGCCACCAGACTATTTAATATTCCCTTTTTTTAATTTAATCTATGAATTGATTGAGTAGGTTAGCGTGCTGTTTGAGAAGCTTTTAATTAAACTATGCCTTTTTGGGGACGGACTTCGTAATTCTAAGCCTTGGTTACCTGACGAGGATGACATCGTATCGACGGAAGGACATTTCACCAGTGGAGTCTGGTCTTGAACCAAGTTCAAGAGGCTTCTATCCAGTTGCCTTCCTGCGGTACTTTCGGAGGAAAGGGGGCCATATTAGCATTTCTCTTCGAGGAAAACCAGTAAACGGATGGATGAATGGAGGCACATATTTGCCTCCATTTTTTTCAACACTCATAAGAGCCAGCTCATCTCTTTCATTTCAGAGCATCCAGCCCATCCAGAGCGAGCTATTCGTTTGATAGGCCTATCAGCCTTTGAATAATGCTGTTTAATGTTGGTAGGTTTATTGTGGTTTATTGGCGCAAGAGCCAGATTTGGTTAAGCTGCACCAGAATACTGGTTAAGAGCACATCCAGAAGATAGAAGCCATAACTGCCTTCCTTCGATTCATGTTCTTCAACCATCCAATCCCAGGTAGCAAAGAAGGTTGCGGAAAGGCTGCCATTTCACTTTCCATAGGCTGTCCGCGAAAGCATTTCCACGCAAACCGTTGCCGCAAGGTTTACGTACGAAAGCTTTTATGAACTACCTCACCGACAAGGTTTGAACGACATGTCCGCGAAAGCATTTCCTCGCAAACCGTTTCGGAAACCCTTCTTGCAAAATTGACGTAGGAAAGCTTTTTATGAACCACCTTTCCCATCGTGTGTATCCCCGGCCGGTATAGTGGTAGTGCGGTTGCCTTCCAACTGTATGAACGTGGGTTCAAACCCCGGCTCGGAGGAATTTGAAATTTTGTCACCATCTACAGCGAAATCGTACAAGTAAGTTCAGTTAAAAATTAGATTAATAAAATTTATTGAAATTAATAATTAAGCTTTGATTAATTAAGATTCCTAATTGATCTAATTAATTGACATTCCAGATGACTCTAAGATGACGTCAGAAGAAGGGGGATAAAAAGGGGGGTTGGCCCCTCTGTAGGAGTACGGCTTTGAAGAGGGGGTGAAAAAAGGGGTGGTTGGACCTTTCTGTAGGAATACGGCTTCGGAAGGGGGTTCTATTTTGTCCGCCGAAGGAAGGCTCTTAACAACCTTCAGAAAGGCCTGAAACAAGCTTGTAATAAAAGCTTGTGGAAATCTTACTAAAAACCTTAGAGAAAACCTTGTTTTTTGTTCCGCTACCTTGCCGAAAGGTTCAACCCTTGTCATGGAAACCTTTGTGACAACCTTTTACCCTTGCCGACAAGGTTTTCAAAACCTTTCAGACAAGCTTTCTTTGCTATCTGATATGTCTTTAAATCACTTAATCATTTATGGGCTCTTCCCACTTCTAAAACGGTAGAATTATATAGGCCACCATGTCTATATGATTTACCCTGATCTTTAAAACTCAGCAGTTCATAGTCATCAAGTTCACATTGTGTTAAGTTACAAAATTACATGCAGGGTAAATAATCGATTGTGACAACCTGTCTGTTTACGTCACATTTACATCCTTCAGTAACCTGTCGAAGTGAGCCATTGTTCTCCGGACACTGACGTGAAAAAACTAGGACACGGCGGATAGAAGTTGCTTCCTTTTTTCCTTTTTTCCCCTTTTCCCGCACCTAGAGCGACTAAGAAGTAATCCAATCACAACATGGGGCTAGCGAGAGAAAAGGTGAGATCTGAAGGTAGATTTAACGCAAAACCGGAAAAAATTCCCGGAGACCCAGGTGCATCGCAACTCGTGTCTGGGGAGGGGGGATGGGAAGAAAGGATTTTCCCATATTCCACAGCCTACTGGTTCGCCACGCTATAGGATGGATTGAGTGTGTAAGGAGAGATCTATTTCTCTTCCGCTTACCTCGATTTAAGGGTTCCAGGGACGGGGCACTAATTGTCGAGCACGATTTCCTGGTCACGTAGGCCTGGGGAATATAACGAGGTGTGAGAGCTTCTTTCATGAAGATTTGTTGGTTTTCAATTATTTGCTAATGAGCTAAATATGATAATTTTTTATGCATTTTTATTGGTTAATACTAGCGATATTATTTTTGTTAGACATTTCATCATATTTGTCTTCAAAAATAATTATTCGGAACCGAAATAGTGATGTCCCAGTGTATTTTTCCAATTCCATGCTATGATCTCAAAACAACTTATTCGAATCCGATCAGTGTAAAGTTTAGTTATTTGAGGTTGGTAACACTGAAAGTGCAAATAAAATTTGTATTTAAAGTCAATCGTAATGACCGCTTGCACTAAATCGGTATACGATATCAGACGCTGCGCTAACTGTCAGATATCTCGTGATGGAGAGCTTTCTAAAGAAAGAATCATTTTCGTTTTTTAAAATTAACTCAAAGCGGAGTATTATGATTATAATTAATGCTTAATGTAGATAATAAAACCTTTAAAGAACTGACTGTCTTATTTATGCCTCTTCTGATAAATCAAGTCATTTAAGTTTCAATGCGAACTGGACACATCGGTGTTTTATTAGATATAAATCAATTCAATGAGTATATTCCTGGATCCGAACTCTGCTCAAAGATTAAGAACACCATCGTTGATAAGAATTTTGTAAGACTGCGTAAAAGGATTAATTTGTATGATTATTGGCTGTATGTAAGGATCAAATCCACCCACTTAAAGTAATTAGTAGATAAAATCCGACATTACCCTTGTTTTGCTAGCAGGTTGACTAAAAGTGCACAGAAGTCAATTCAAACTCTCGTTATGCAGCCAAATGGACCGCATTAATTTCGTTTTCGAATCTACTGTATATCTTACAGGAGCTAAAAGAATGTGACGTTACAGGACAACACAAACAACGTGCAGTTAGATTATTTTTAATGCTCTTGCCGTCCGAGTGTTAAACTTGAAATGGGTAGTGGACGTTTATTTAAAAAATCAACATATACACAGTTAGGAGTTGTAACACAACGATATCAGAATAAAAATACAATCCGAACATACATTCTTTATTTAAATTCTCGAAAATCGATACTTATCTAGACAAAGTTGGACTGAATGTCTTCACCCGAAACCTCGGGTAATTACTATCGTCTTGTATTCTTGGATGAATCTGTTTATTTCGTTACATTCCTTTAATTTCCTTCTGGACAGTTTTACTACTGTGTAGCATAATATATGATCTCATGCTACGAAACCTTTTGAAATTCTGTTTAATGCCGATACACATTACAGAGAAAAGTTAAAACTATTGAACAATGTAAGATTTGATTTAATTCTGATAATTACAATGGCTTTATTACAACTAACTGTATGCATTGAAACAAATGATTCTCTTTATATATTTTATATGGTAGACGATACTTGAGATAACTATTGGCTGAAACATCAACAGTCGGAATTCTGTGTCTGTCCTGGTCGTTATAATCCATAATTGTTTTAATTTGAACTAAGTTATTTGTTCTGAGTGCTATACATTTTACTATTCAGCTTTTTTATACTTTTATAGAAAATTATTAAAACAATAATATAACAAATTTTCGCCCATCGAATCGTTATTAGTATATTTGTTTAGATAAAAAATCTTTCCGATACATTTTATTGTACATAGAAAAACAATGCTAAAACATATACGAATTGTATCATGTAGGAGTGTAGATAATACATAAAGTTCTTTCCAACGTCTTATAATCTTAATACCTTAATGACGACATACCTTTTCGACATTCTAACTGAAATCTGTATACGAAAACGTCAGTTTTAAATTCTGAGATTCAAATTTCTATCCAAAGTATGTGATTGAAATACATGAAAAACTCAGTTGAGCTCAACTTGTAACGTGTTATTATCAGCGGTTCATGCATTTAATAACACACCGGTTATAGATTCTAATTGTCACATGATAATAACAGTATAAAATATATGTTGTATATCATGTTCTACTATAAGAAAGAGTACTCATTTCTAACTCGTGTACGTAATATCCTTCCTATTCATATATGACTGCCATATAGCAGTAAGATGGTAATGATTGATTAAGCTGCACGTAATTCATTTTGTTTTAATTCGCAGAAGTTCAACCTTTAAATGCAATAATTACACAAAAAAAAAATGTTATTTTTCTAACATATTGTACTCCAATTTCTAAGTAAGGTTTTATTTAACGAATGTTAATAAGTATAAGGTTACGTTAATACAGTTAAAGTTGTAATAAAATTATTATTATTTACACAAGAGGAAATCTGCGAGCTTTTATCATTTTTTTGGAAAACTTGATGCAAAAGTTTTGGTCTTGCTTCTTTTTAAGGACATGAGAAATACACTTCTCACCAAGATATGTTAGGTAGATACACTTCTCATCAAAGTATGCAATTTAAAATGAATTTAATTTTAATAAAAACCAGTTAATTATACTTAATGAGTTTAAATGAATTTTGCCTTTTAAACTAACCCTACTTCAAAAACCATTTCTAAACCATCACAGAGAAAAAAAAATTCCTATCTAAAAATTCAGCTTCATCTCCATAAAGTAAAATAGTCTTAATTTTAAAGCACTCTCTCAGAAACTGCTTTAACCAAATAGTAAAAGACTGTGTAATTATTCCTTTGTGATTTCAGTTCAGTGTTCAGATGTTTCAAATACAGTGCATTTCGTTAAAAACAAGTACCTTAGAAGTACGAGGCTCATCTACAAGTGCATGGCATTCTTATTTAAAATGGTAGTACAAAAATTTTTCCAATGAGTAAATTAGTTAAACAGGTTAATGGTACACAATACTTGCCATGAGACTTCAATAGTTAGACTCTAGGCACTTCCAAAATAGTCTGTTCCGCATTCGAACTCCTATGAAATAACCTTATGGCAAAAAAATGTATATACAACTGAGAAAAAGGCATAAATAGAATGATGCTTCATCATACTTACATTAGACTTCAAAGAGTTAAGCTCTTCAATTTTATTTTTATTTATACAGGGGTACAAAAAAATTAACCACCGAGCAATTGATATAAGTAGAATGGTGGTAAAAAATATTTACCATGAGTCTTTAAAGAGTTATCTTCAATTTCATTTTTATTTATACAGGGGTACAAAAAAATTAACCACCGAGCAATTGATATAAATAGAATGGTGGTAAATAATATTTACCATGAGTCTTTAAAGAGTTATCTTCAATTTCATTCTTGTTTAAACGGTCGTACAAAAAATCAACCATCGAGCAATTGTCATGAGACTTCAAAGAGTTAAGATCTTGCCACTTCAGAAATAGTTTGCTTCGCATTCTAATCCCTATCTCTACAATTTCCAATCGACAACATTTCTTTCTAAAACTTAAGAGTTACAAAATGAAGCCCCCGTCTCTCCACTGATCGCATCTCTGTGAGTTTTATTAAGAGATCCACCCCCTTAGTTCTTGCACAAACGCGGCCGGGTATCGATCCCTGGAACAGATTGACAAAGGGATCTAAACACTTGGACGGTGGAGCCCATGGATCTGAAATGAAAGACAGGGGGGAGTTACAATGGAACCGAATTATCTTACAATCCTCCTCTTCGCTTTCTCATCAAAGGAAGTAGGAAAAATTATTATTCCGCGTTGTTTGGGCTCCATTACTATTCATGGAGATGGCATCGCACAATGCTTAAAGAGAGAGTATTAATTTTAAATCATGCCGACAGCTGGTTCTTAGTGAAAACCGGTGTAGTAATCATAATCGGACGATAACTCACAATTCTTGGTCTTTGGAATTGGGGGACGGCTTCGGTTGTCCCGGTGGACAGAGGAGTAATGAATAATTTCTGGGAGTCTTACCCTCTTTTAAATGCTTAATGTTTAATTTACCGACCATCTATTATGAAGGGAGAGATGTGTCGCTCTGGGTATAGGAGATGATGAGGACATTTGAATGTTGCATCCATCGAGAGAAAATGTCGCCGTTTTTGGCACGCTCGTTTATTTCTTTGTTGATTGTTTGCGTATTTTGATTTATTTATTTGAATTTATCCGTTTTAGTAATGATTCTAGAGAAGTGGAATCTACGCGGAAATATTTGTGTATATGAGGCTTCGTGTTGTTCTTTTAGAACTTCAGTACCTCATGTTAAACAAAATAAAAGCCTAGTTTGTGTAAAACTAATGTTAAAAGTGACAAAAAGGTGAACATATTAATATATTTCGAATTATCGAGAATTGATATCAACCGTCCTGTTGCATGATATGTTGGTGCAGCATAGCCAAAGATGGTCTTGCTCCAATAAACCCAAAACCAGCCAACCATCTTGATGTATGGAAATCCAAATTGCAGTGAGATGCCTTCCTACAAAGAAAAGCCACATCTCCTGTAGTTAGTACCTGCAACCATGATGCTTTAAATCAATTAGAATCAAATAATACATATTTACAGTCCCATTTGTTCATTGCTGCCATTGCCTTAGAGAACGAAACTCTTTCCTCACTCAAAATGAGAACCTCACAAAATAGCCATCGGACGCAACCAGTTCATCTGACTCCGACCCAGAATTCTCTCCTTCACCGAGACCTCAGACTTATGGACTGAGACCCTCTAGAGGTTCAATACCTAGGACCCTAATCTGTCCTCCTACAAGTATATAGATGCAGCGAACTTTTGGAACCAGTCCTAAAATTGTTTTGTCTTCGCGAGTCTTTCTTTTCATATGTAAACACGCATTTTTCATCGTTTTTATAATTTTCTCATGTTTTTCGTCGATGTTAAAACACTGTATGTAACCCTTTTTCTTCTTTTTTTTTGTTCAATTTTGTTTTGTTTCTCCGCACACCCATCCAAACTGCAAACCGGAGATTTTTATCTCTGGAGTCAGGGGTGTGCCGTAGTGTAAAGTATTAAGAAGCTTTATACAAAAGATTTGCCACCATGTACTCATAATTCCTTTTCTGTTATCAACAAGCCTTAATTCTGAGGAAATTATAGAAAATTATAAATGGTAGACGATGTGAAAATAAATACTCTACAGAAATCATTCATTTATAAGCTCAATAAAAAAATGCAGCAGAATATTTACAAAAACAAATACTATTTCCTTCCGTTACCGACTTGTTGTTTCGCAGTCATTTGTTTATCATGCAAGCAATAATTAATATAGCATGAATTAGCTTTTCCTACATATGGTTACTTTCCACACTGATGCATTATTAGATCAGGGAAAATATATTAAAGATCAATCGTTTCGAGTAACTGCACTAATTTTTTACATTAATAAGCTTAATTTAAGAAATGATGTTTTAAATTCACGGAAAAATGAAATGAATTCCAGGTAATGGTTGGAATGTTGAGAATTTTGTGCTCATTTTAACAAGTTAAATTCTGATTCTTAAAATAAATTCCATGATGTTAGTTGCTGATGTACTTACTGTTCTAGCAGACTCAGTGTTTTTTCATGCAAGCCACAAAGTAGAGCTTAAGCATGAAATTATAATCTTCCCCCTCTAAAGGGTTGACTTAACACACAACTTCATCAAACCCAAAAGGTTTCTAAGCATCTCTATCTCAGCATTTTCCAATGATTTCAAATCATTAAATTCTGTTTTTAAAATAAATTTCATGATGCTACTTGCTGATATACTTACTATACTAGCCAAACTGAGTACCCTTTAATACAAAGATTCAGTGCTTTTTCATTCAAACCGAAGCGTACAGGGTAAGCTCAAAATTTTAACATCCCCCCCCTCTAAAGGTTTAACTTAACCATACCCAAACTGCATCAAACCCAAAAGGTTTCCAAGCATCTCGGCACTCTCCAGTGATTTCAAACAATTTTCACTCTCGACAGAAAGTAATTTGTGAGCTTTTCCCATTTCCATTCGATACTAAAGCTGCTGAAAGATGACTTATAATACCGTTCACAGATAATTGGATCCTCTTCCAGGCACGGCCGTGTACAAATTTCAGCGGGATCCGCACTTCAAAAGTAATATTCAGATTGCCCATTCTGGCGGAATAGATACGCCACGAATTGTCAACACCAATGGAATTGATTTCTCTCCGCGGTGTGGTGGCAGCGCTGTATTTATTTACCTTGTGCAGTGTTGGCAGCGCTCGAGCAGATAATTTCAATCTGGAAATGAAAACCCCTCTTGCCTGGTGTGTAACTCTCTTCCCCATGAAGTGCGTTGAGGGTTTGGGGTTGGTTCTCTTTCATTTCCTTGAAATGGTTTGGTTAATGGAACTGATGTTTCAGTGCCTTTTTCGAGTTCGAAACCTGTGGTGGATGCTGGCTTTAATGCAAGGATAAATATTGAAGTTTTGTGACTGCATCGGCGGCATGGCTTGATATAAAGTAAATTCTGCAAGTAGATATGGCTTTTGTTTTGCTAGTTGTTCCGGTATATCTTAGGTTGTTGTATTATTTGCTTTCTCGTATGCGAAGAGAGAGTATTTAAATGGTCAAGAAATTCGCCATTGAGATTTTGATGAATCCCTGCGTTTTAGACATCACTGAGTGAGGAAGAACCATTTTTGGAATTATGTCTGCCTGTCTGTCTGTGTGCAAGAAACCCAAAAATGGGACGAAATGGACGATTGATATTTGGTATGAGATCTCAATACCACAATCGTAGAACTATATCAAATTTTGAATGAAATCTGTCAGCCAAAGTCTGTCTCTCTGTCCCTCCATGTGCATATGAACACGATAACTAAAAAAACACAGAAAGATAAAGGAAATTGGTCTTTTGGTTTCATCACCAGAATTGTAGACGTACATCAAAATCCACAACAAATCCGCCAACAGATTGATTATTCGTCGGTGTGTATATCCGAACGCGATAATTCAAAAGTGCAATAGCTAGATGAGTGAATTTTTGTATATGATCTTTATACCAACAATGTATTCCTGTTTCTAATTCTGTCCAAACTCCGACAAAAGGTGGACTGTCGTCTGTCTGTCTGCCCATTGTGTGTGTGACCATGATATCTCGAAAACAAGGAATTTGCTCTGTTGTCTTGAAATCGAAATTGTAGATCAGTATCAAATTTTTGATCAAATCGGTAAACAGGAAAAGGCCCAAAAATGCCTACTCTATTCTTCTTGACTATACTACGAAGCTAAGCATAAAATGAGTCCTATTGTGTAAGTATGCTAGAAAGTCGAAACCCTGCCACTGATTCTACACATCATGGTTTAAAAATAAAATTTGGCCACGGCTGTGTAGTGACAAGGCGTCGGCCTCATAGCCGGAAGCTTACAGGTTCGAAACCCGATTCCACTGAAGATCTGCCATGTATTTGGCCCGTTACACGTTAAATCATACGTAATGGGACAAACATCCTCCCGCTGGTGTGGTGCGGAAGTTTGGAGAGGGTGGTGCCACCTCAGGTGTCGTTCTCATCATCTGACCTCGGTTCAACATTACGAGGTCCGTCCCAAAATAGCACTCGTGTTGCTTCGAAATGGGACGCTCAATATCATTAAGTTAGCGTTATTGTGTTATGTCACTTTTCTTACAGCACAGCTATGGATTGGAGATTACAGGTCTACGGCCTAGGCTGTCCTTACAAAATGCTACTATCGATGGTGTCAAACGGGACGCTAATTTGAATAAACTAAACTCGCTGTACTATGAAGCTAGGCATAAAACGAGTCCTATTGTGTAAATATGCTAGAAAGTGAAGGGGAGAACCCTGCCACTGATTCTACACACCCTGGTTTAAAAACAAAATTTGCATCGATTTATTTTAAATGATTAACTTCATTTACAGGCCAAAGATTTATAGCAATTTTGGGTGGGAACACTTCAATTCTTAGCATTATCGATATTAAGAAATAGTTATCATCTCCAGAAATGCGAATGATTTTCTTCTTCAAACTTTCCCATCCCCTTCAATTCACGTATCACATTCCGCTGTCTTCCACAGAAGTCAATCTCTCAAGGAAAGTAAGGACCATTTTCTTTTCTCGAATGTCTGGAGGATATTTTATTCCTCCGTCTGCCCGCTGGAACCCGTGCCAACATCAATACCATTTCATTCCGTAGCCTCCGGCCGGCAGCTTTCATTCTCTCAAACATAATCCATAATTTATTACCATTGTCTTCCACTCCGCGAGATAAATTTGTTCAAACGGCTACTAAAGACAGCGACGGATGATATTTAGAAAAAAAAGCGAAGGATATCATCCGATGATCGAAACGCGACCGACGCTTTTAAAACCTCACGCAACCTTCTTTTCCTGGATTATGAAACTCTGTCACGTTGTAGCCGAAGCGTGCATGAATCATTAACTTCATTGGAAAGTGTAACTGTCCGTTTCAAAGGTCATCTGTTTGCCGAAAGATACAAGGTTTCCATTACACCTTTTTAGAGTACGTACGTAAAAGTGTGCGGAGTTAAACAATTCATGACTGGAGTCTTGCTTAATGATAGTAAGTGTCGTGATGTTATATTAACGTGCGTTTGTACACCATAACTCGTGTTTATGGGTATTCGTCAGATTAGTCTACATCGGAGTCTCTTATGCTATTCTGGAAGCTTTTTGCAGTAATATTGAATTGATATAATCTGCGGGATATTTCAATATTCGACTTTTTTATGTACAGTAAAACCCCGGGAATCCGAATTTCGGGTAATCCGAACGTCTTTTTTCAATTTTCTGAAAAAAATTTAATGAAAAATTAAGGTAAATAGCAATTACGAATCGGAAACGAAGCTAGTGTTTATTCTTGACTTAAAATAAGAATTCGAATTAGTCTTTAAGAATGAATACGGCACCTTAATTAGTAGAAACAAACTCGGATATCTTCTTTTTACCCTCAACTTGTTTGCCACTGTACCTTGCGAATCGCCGCGTGCTTTTTCCGTACGCCTTCACAGAGCACCCGGAGTCAATACTCTACTGCATTTGTTATACCAGGAGTATTTTACCGAATTTCCCGGATAATCCGAATTCCCCGGAATCCGAACAAAGGTCAGCCTCAATTAGTTGGGATTCCCAGAGTTCTACTGTACTTACAAAACATGAAGCATTTGTGTTTAGAGTCGTAGTATATATACTAAAAGAATCGCGCATGCATTTTGAATAGTTTCCCTTTGACCGATGGAGTCCAAAATTTGACATAGATCTACAATTTTGGTTTCAAAATCATATACTAAATTTAATTTTTCTTGCTTGTTGTATTTCTGAATTATTATGTTCACATACGCATGAATTGACAGATCGATAAGCAGCCAAGTCTTTGACGCATTTGACCCAAACTTTGATACAGATCAACAATTCTAGTAATAAAACCGTATGCCAAATTTCATCTTTCTAGCTCGTTTATTTTTAAGATATCGTGTTCACATGCGCATGGACAGACAGATAAGTATAGGGTACCCCGCCAAAATAGTCCAAGCCATAGAAGCCCTCGACAAAATAGCGCTGACAAAATAACCCAAATTCCAATTCTGAATAACATTAAAAAACATATTTTGTCGTGGCTATTTGGGCACGGACTCTTTTGTCTTGTGCAATTTTGTCGGGGCTATTTCGGCACGGACTATTTTGTCTTGTGCAATTTTGTCGGGGCTTTTTCGGCACGGACTCTTTTGTCTTGGTCTATTTTGACGGGTTACGGACAAAAATTTCGTATGTGGATGTCGTCCAAAATTTGACAGAAATCCACATTGTTGACGGAAAAACGATATAACAAATTTCGTCCGTCTAGCTTTCGACGCGTTTTTGAGTTATTGTGTACAGAGAGAGACAAGCATAATTCCAAAAATGTTTTTTTTTTTTCTGATTCAGAAAGGTATGAAACGTAAAGATTCATTAGAATCTCGAAGGCGAGTTTTTTTACTTTTACAGTACTTCGCATATTTTGTTTACAAGAACGTAAAATTTAAAGGAATACGAGTCAGAAATTGAGGAATTTAAGCAATGCATAGTAATACCGTCTATTAAGAAGAAAAAATTTGAACACAATAGAGTTTTAACCGTCTGACTAGCGAATTTTTTTAATTACTATTTAGATGTAACGTTTAAAAACATGTTCAAATACCGTTGAACAAAGCGAATCGTTCAATCGCAGGATGCAGCAGAAAATAGACTTACTTCCAACCCGCGGAAATCGCGGGATAAACAGTCAGAGGGTTAAAAACAAGAGAAAAATGCATTTTTTTTCTTTGAAAAGTTATGTTAATAAATGAAACGCTTCTAAATATTTAATCTAAAAATTTTCTAAATAGACATAAAGCCTTTTTATCTGAAATATTTGAGAAGGAAATCGTATCTAATTTTATTTGCCACTAAATTTGACCTTAAGTTAAAATTATCTGTTTGTTGAACGCCATTTCAAAATCACCATCGCAGTCTTTGAGAATTATTGGAAAACCACTCTGCAGTGCATGCTTTTCTTAGGCTGATCCTTCTAATGTAGCCGTGACATCAAATTCCCGCATACCCTAACACACATCGCCATTCAGGCGGAATCAACATATCCAAGAAACACTTGACAGGAGCGTTAAAAATAAGACATAGCACCCAAACGTACATTTCATTGCTGTTAGGACACATTTCTGGTGGCCGTCCATCATATCGAGAGGGGAATGCGTTCCGGGAGGCCAGAAAGTCCGGCTTATTTTGCTAATGCTCTGTTCCGACAGGCTGGACATTCGACCGGATATTTTTGTACTATTTGTATTTCACAATCTGGCACAGTTCCACGGGGCGGCCGCCGTGATTTTGATTGAACCACGCCCCGTCAGGTCAGCCGGGGCTTAACAGGGATGTCAGGTCTTTTCCCGGACGTTTGATGGAGATGGATGAGGACATGCGCGCTGCCATTTGCACAGTTTTTCCTCTTCCTTTTTCGTAGATGAGTCCTGCTTGTTTATTTGTTTAATAGGGGACACGGCTACATTTTCGAAGGGAATGTATAAATGTCAGAAAGCGTAAAGGATGAAATTTCTCTCAGGAATGTATGTATTTGGATACGTGAATGTTAAATTATTTTTATTAATTTGCTGGAAAGAAAAGCATTTGATAACGTTTAAGGTTAGATATTATGTTGATACCACTCTCTAATCGTAAAGGAGAATTAACGAAAAACTATCGGAACGAGGTAAATTATCCTGGCCCTTTATTTACCGAAATAACTCTTACCAGCAACTTTTCAATTTTATTTTGGCATCATTAGAAACGTTTTATTATTTTTATTTAAATTATATTAACCCTTTATTTACCGAAATAACTTACCAGCAACTTTTCAATTTTATTTTGGCATCATTAGACACGTTTTATTATTTTTATTTAAATTATATTAACCCTTTATTTACCGAAATAACTTACCAGCAACTTTTCAATTTTATTTTGGCATCATCAGATACGTTTTATTATTTTTATTTAAATTATATTAACCCTTTATTTACCGAAATAACTTACCAGCAACTTTTCAATTTTATTTTGGCATCATTAGATACGTTTCATTGCAGAATAACCCCAGGAAAGATGAAAAATTATTTAATCAAATGAAATAATTTAATTAATTGGATTAATAATTTAAAAAATTTAATTTTTGTCTTCATCTGCCATCTATTGTTAGCTGTCGGAACTACATTCCTCATGTTCATGTGAATACTGCCGGGAAAAACAGTCAAATTGCGAAGATATAAGCGTGATTAAAGTTGCACTTTTAAGCATTGGTCGGTTAATAAAGGGTTAGGGAACAATTTTAACATTTTACGGGAGAACCAAAATGAGTTTCAAAACGCAATGTATTGATATGCTCAATTTATTTTTTAAGAGCGGGCGTCTTCTGTACTTTTCCACCTCTACTACGATACTTTGCCCATCCGATGATGCTTGTGGGATAACGCAAATACGATGAAAATAACAAAATTAATAAAATTGGACTGGTTGGAATTGGATAGTTTACCTCTGAGATACAAAATTCGAAAAGCAAAATACAATGGAACTCGGCTAATTCGTGCATTAATTCGAATTGGTATCTGATGCGAATTTTTTCTCTGGTCCTTTGAATTTCCTATTAACTTAATATTAAAATTTCGTCTGTAGTTCGAATTTATTTTGGTTAAATCGAAGTAGAAACTAAAAATTGTTTTTAAATCTCAATTGTTTCTGTTAGTTAAATATGCCCATTCTTTGCTTTCACAGTGTCTATTTTATTTTACGTTGTAATGTATTCAATTACGGAAAGCAATAAATATTTTCCCACTTTTTGAGAAAAGATTCGACCATGTTGGATGGGAATTACACAGCTTATTTTGAATATTTATTGTACAACTGTGTTAGTCAAAGTGCTGTGTAATGTTTAATTATAATAAATATTTATTTATTTATTAAAATTTTGTTTTAAAATTAATATTTTTATAAAAAATAAATTATAATCGTTTTATTTATTATAATCACTTATTATTTATTTATATATTATTGTGATAAATGCGCATGCGCACTAAAAACAACGCCGCTTGTAGTAGAAGGCGCGAACTGTAGGGAATCAGTCAGAGTTGTGTGAGCAAGAATTGGACATGTACCTACGCCCCCAAACAAAAAATCCTTTGTTAGTAATTGTCTATTAACGTAAATGTTTATCCATTGTGTGTATATGTTTGAATTAATTTAAATAAGCTCTCTGGTGTCACATAGTATGTTTTATTAAAATTTTAAATATTAAAAATAAATATTTACTACCTTTTTTAGTTCAATAGTTGCCCTTTTCTCTTGCTGTTTATATTTTAAGACCAAATTTTTCTTCAATCCAATTTTTGGATAAATCGAACTTTTATAATGGTTCTATCGGCTCTAAATTAACCAAGATCCACTGTATAGGATTGCAGTATTGTTTATATCTCTCATATCTCGTCACAAGTCAACAATTTTCTTCACTCCAGTTCGCAGTAATATTTGATCTGAATATTTTGAACTAACATGAAGTTAACCCTTGCCACACATTTTAAACTAAATCTAGACCTTATTCCATTTCTCCGAAATGGATATACCGTACCACATACGAACTGATTAGAATTTAATTGCTTTCTTTATACCAAATGCAGTGTTTCTTCGAGCGACTAGTCTACCCCAGATACCAACCTCGAATTGGAGCAGTAATATGCGCCGGATCGAACCGGATGGCAGGAGTTCCGTCCCATTTGTTTCCCTTTTGCAAGGTGTCCGGAAGCGCGGCGTTCGAATCGTCCATATGCATGAGAACGCGCGATGCTAAATGAGAGAATTATGAGTGGAAGTTTGCAAAAGTCGTAATGTGGCGGCGCTGCTGCATAAACAACAGCACCATCATCGTATTCGAGTTTATCTCGGAACTGGCTACAGGTTGAGAGAGAAAGTGACACAAATTTGCACTAGGTTTGCGTTTGGATAAAGAAATCCGGAATTAGAGAGAGTGTTTTCTGATATAGGAAAGGATAAATAAAATGATCACAAACTTTTTAAAATTTGTAATCAGCCGATTAGTATTGAAAGAGAAATAAATAATTATTAAGAGATGTATTACCCCTTTCAAGTTCATTACATGTTTCGTTTCGAAATTTACTAAATTTATTTCAAATATGAGTGTTAGACGTGTAGCTGATCATAAATATGTAAAGGGGAAAAAATTAGCATTTTTTTTTATTTTCAAGGAAATTGTGATTTCACAGTGAAACCAATGAACGATAAAGGGCTATTTTTCCTCCGAATAAGTTGTCATCGAAATGCAGTTTAAATTATGTATTTAATTTATAAGTATGCGTGAGTATTCAGAATATTTAGCCTTCATAAAATTCAATATTACTTTCGAAGATTCAATTTTAAAAAATATCAATTTGTGCAAGAACCCTCATTATTTTGTTTCTCTTAGAGATCAAGAACAATTTTAGCTCTTGCAATGCCGATATCTTTGTGAATTCTAACGGTATTGAACTGGAACTTTTATATAAGTTGCTCTATATATCTGGCTTTTAAGTTATGAAAGAAAACTTACGCTTCGTTTACGACCACGCGCAGTAAAAAGAATGCTCAATGTGTGGTTTCACAGCGAAACTGATGAACGCGAAAGGGTTAAATCTGTTTATTTATCTGATCTGTAAACGAGGTACAGTAGAACTTCTATTCTGCTAGCTGATTGGGACAGTGATTACCTGGGATAGTTAAAAACTAGATTAACAGAAATTAAATTTCAAATTACGACTTCTTTCTTCATGACAAAGTTTTCCAAAATTATTTATTTGAAATTATAAAATTAGTTCGCAAATGCTACCTCGTATTAAGATTTTAACAAATCCCTTTTTTTTATTAATTAAATTTCTTAGATACATTTTTTAAAAACATGAATTAGTTTTGGTGAGAGGATTCGCGAATGATACTGATTTTCACTGTTTCCTTTGCATTTTACCAATGATTCTTTAAGGGTGATTCCAACACATTTGTAGTGCCATTTTTTTCATGAAAATACATAGAATTAGCTCAGTATTGAAGTGTTTCTTTCATTCAACAACCAGGAGAGCTTACTCAACCTTAAGGTTTTAGAGCGCAGGTATAGTATTTAACTCTATGAGCGCTATCCCGCCTCAATCCGCCCCATTCGACAGAGACCAGACTCAGGCGGTTTCTGGCGCCTGGATGAATTATACGGGAGAAAAGTGATTCCTTTCTTTGTGTACAATTAATCGCCCAAACTTTGGTGTCGTCCTCTGGAATTTCTGTAAAGAAAGGAAGGATTTCATTCTGTTTTCGTGAACGGAAATTTATTTCAGTTTTTGAGGTATTTTGACTCTAGTCGGGTTCAGAGAGTTAAGGTAATAATGTTTAAGAATTGAACCACGTTTTAATTATTTTTTATCTAAATAACTTCTTGAGTTATCAAAGATCATCTCCCGTTAGCGGCCTTTTGGACACAGTAAGTTAAAAGGCAGAAATCCAATAGCATACTCTATTCTTTTGATTTTACGGCGGAACTAAACATGGATCCCGCCTTATTATGAAGGTGAGGGTCAATAGGAGAACTCTTCCGCTTGTTTATTTTAAAACTGTCCATGAGTAATAACTCAGTACTGATTAGTGGATGTTAATGTTATCTTGTCCATTGTACAAAACTTTACAATGGACAAGATAACAATTAAAAAAAAAAGAACAAATCCTAAAACCGTCGAAAACTTGAGAACAGTTAACCCAGTATTAGAATGACACCAAGTTGAAGAAAATAATAATAAAAAAAAATTTCAAGAAACCGGAACACACCAATCAAGCCCAAAACTCAGTACTGATTAAGAATCTGAAGACCTTTTCAAGTCGTAAAATGCACTCCCTATTTTTCAATAAATTTTTGAACCACTCGACCCGATGATTCAGTGCGGGTTCTTTAAGATTATGCTCCTTAGTTAGTGGGCAATGGAAAACGTAGTGATCCGCGTCACCTGGTCGACCACAAAGGCAAAGTGGTGAGTTTAGTTTTTTGAATGTGTGTAGGTAACAGGGGAATGGACCGTGTCCCGTTAAAAAGTAAACTAAGCATTTGTTGTGGAACAGTAATTTTTTATTATTATTTATCGATAATTTTTCGATATTAATATTATTAATAAATCGAATATATTAATAAAACCATTGATACCGTTTTATAAATTTATTTTGAGATAGAGTTCTCTAGCGATGCGAATAGTAAGACGCCATCGCATGCGCAACGATATATCGTCGTTGGCACTTTTCGCAAGTGTTGCGAACGACGATATATCGCCATTCGGCACTAAAAGGGTTAGTGAAAGGATCTCAGGAGCTAGCTCTCTAACTTAAAATATTGAGCCCTTTGCTCACGAGCTATGAAGTCACCTCCATGAGTTCCACAACTGATCTGATTAAATACCAACAATCTTTGTCATCATCCATTTAGTCACCACGCCAAGACGCCAAATGTAGTTGACGCTCGAACAAAAGCAGTGTTTGATTTAAAATTCACGTTGCATTTTAAAATTGTAATTTTAGCTGGCTAATAGATTCAGTAAAACTTTAAATTTTGAAATTCCTATTTAAAATTTAATGAATAACTATTTGTTTACCGGCTGAATTTGGTAATTTAATTATAGGTTTTAAAAAGGAAAGACGTACTTATCACTGTCCTTCATGGACTCACTTTTTCTTAAATTCCTTCATTTAGACATGATAGAGGGTGACAATTATTGAACTATATGAAATAAAAGGTAAAATTTTCAAAAACTACTGAGTTCAAAAATTTTATTCAAATTTTAAAAGTAACTACAGATATTCGGGTTTATTTTATGACATGTTCGATATGCTTGCCATCAATGGCTATGACGTGGCGCAGACGAAGAGCAAAATTCTGCAAAAATCGCTGAAGTGTCGAGACATCGACACTACCAGTTCTCTCGAACTTGTCAATCACATTTTTGATTGTTATAACGCTTGGACCGGTTGTCTTCAACTTGTACTCGGTCGCAAATTTCCATTGAGCCGCAATCGGGCTGTTATTGCTCGAATAGTAGGCCTTGACGATCGATATACATTCAAAAAGGCTGTATTTCGACATTTTCAATGAAAAATGAACAACAACAATAAGACTGCTCATGCTCAAAAAAATACCAACATGCCCTACATTCAACCCCAAGTTTTAACTGAATCTTGCCAACGGTTCAAAAGTTATCAAGGTTTTTTTTTCATATAGCTCAATAATTGTTACCCTGTATCTGCTCACATGATCTTTCTCTATACGGAAAAAGAAGAGAAACGTGTCAGCTTTTACTCATTTCTTTTTCTCTGAAAGTGACAGCTCCTTGGAACAAAATGAAACACTTTATAATTACCATATCTCCAGGAAACAAGAACTAATTAATACCCCTTCATATGTTCTTTTTGAAAATTTATAAAATAATAATTACTTCACAGCAGACATATTCAAAAACGAATACATAATTTTCATATCTCAAAATAATTGTGCAGCTTCATTTTCACGTTCAATGAAAACGGAGAATACCAGTTAAATTCATAATGATTTCTCGTAATAATTAAAACAAATGCGCATCAAAGAGAAATAAACTTCGCAAAAATATATTTTATTAATGAAACTCATTTAAGCGACATCGATCTAGAATTCCATCTGCATCTCGCGTGCATTCTAAAGCCACGCAAATATTCCAAAAATCCCTTCTTTTTCACTCTATGGTTTAATCACTAAGTACATCTTTAATTGCAATTTCATTCCGGCCGGGATTTTTTATACCCCAGTTTCTCCCGCTAGATAAAGGCGACGCTATACCCCGCCGATAATTAGCTCTGGGATGATTTAGTTACTTTAAAACGCTACTCACACACACACACACATAGAGGGAACGATTTTTCTTCGTTTCCTTAAAACCGATTCTTCAAGGCAAAGACCTGATTCCAGTGAAAAATCTTTCATCCACCCCTCCTTCTTCCGAAAAGTTACCATGGCAACGACCAGTTCCGAAAATACTTTCGCTTGTCGGGGTCACTTCCACTTGCTTGGCTGAACCGACTTTTCCATCTTGTAGAAAATAAAATGAAAAGTAAAATGAAATAAGGGGGAAATGAATTTCATATAGATATATGTGCGTTTGAATGAATATGGGAGCAATAGTTTGGGCCCAGTGCCGTTAAGATTCGATATGACACCAAGGACGAGGAGGGGGTGAAGCTGAGATTCTTCTGGAAGAGGAATTCTGGAGAAGCATCGGAACCCGAGGTGGAGTGTATTGTGAATTTAGCGAGTGTTTTGGAAGAAGAGCGTGTGTGATGGGGCAAAGAGAGGATCTTCTGAGCGTGAATTCGCCGAAACTGGAAAATGGCCAAGGGTCTCTGACATGCGCCCAGTTCGTTTGGTTAGGGTGTGTGTCCAGGAATGAAAATCTTGACATTTCTTCTTCTTGGCATGCTTTTTTTATAGAACAAAACAGAGAAGTATTTTTCATACTTCGAGTTGTCAAACATAGACGAGAAGGAAGTACTTTGCGGAAATTTAAGGAAGATCATATAGTTTATTTTCTTTTCTGGTTAATTCATCCCTTAACAGTATATTATTCTGTACCGTCTAATTCGATTACCGCCTTCTGTTTTGTCAACCTGCTGTCGTGTTGATTCAACTAAGAGCCCATAGAACATTCGAGATGTGGATGGATTACCTGTAATTTATCGAATGATTATGAATTACCTGTATGTATCGAATGATAAAGTGTATGAATGATTTAATTTTAGATTATAAGTGTAAAAATGCCGAAATTCGAGGCAAGACCTGAGCTCGGATATCACCGTTAAGGCACTAGAAACACTTCTACAGCATAATATGTCCCGTAATGATGAATGACAGCTTGTCTACGTCACAATGGCGTGTTTTGAGACGAAATGGTGACAAATTTCTTCATTTGACGACGAGTAAATAATTTATGCATTCTTTCATGATTATTTACGCTTCACTTGTGCCCATGTAATCCTACACTAAAATTTTTTTGTTTTGGTACGCTGTACCAACCTTCAAAGTCTGTCCCATGAATTCTGAATCTACTAGCACATCATCATACATTTCACTATGTATTTCTATATTTTCATATTGTTTCTCTTTGGAATTCAAATAAAAGCAATAAAGTATTGAAGAAATAAGATATTTCGCATGTATTAACCGCTTAACTTAAGAGCCCGAGAATACTCGTGCATCGAATTATCGAAATTTTAGTCTTATAAACTAAAATTGAATCATTAATTAGCTTTATAATTTGACACAAAAAATGTGTAGGATCCATAAACATCTTAAGTATCCTATGCCTTCTTAGATGAATGAAAACGACAGCCCCTTTCCAAAACAGGAGGGGTCATCTTATTAGATAGCAAAGAAAACTATTCAGTTAAGTGGTTAATAACAGATTTTTTGAACTTCATATTCTTCCAACTAATACCATTAAAACTCGGATTCTGATGCTGTGCGTAGTATAAAATCTAATAACCTTCAAAATCGCATAAATCGTTGAAAAAGTTTGGAATTTATTGGCATACTTAAAAATACTGTACGGATTGCTGTATTTCAAATCTGCGTCTTAGAAATGTGTTATTTAAATTTTCTTTGAGAAAAATTGTCTTCGCTGTTTTGACAAATTGAATCAAGTCTTTGTGATAAGTTTTTAATCTTACAAATAGCGCGATTTTGGCTTATGTAGATCCAAAATAAACAATAAAGACGATTCAAATAAAAATTCACTTTTTATTTACGCAGCTGCCATAAAAAATAGAAACACACATTTCAAAATCAACTCCAAAAAATGGCCTTTTTTCTCCCATAAAACCGCGCCAATTTCCAACTCACGCGTCATTTACCATTCAAATAACATCCATAACAGAGCACCAGGAAACGGGAGGGCTTTTGAAGAAAAGAGGGCATTCATTTTTATATTTTACCCTACGAACAAATTCTCGCACATTCCCAGTAAGTATGAAAATAATAACGCTATCACTCCGTGTTACCCTCCTAAAAAAATATTAAAAGAAATAAGCGCAGTGTAACACTCCGCTGTTTTCTTTATGGAAGAAGTTGCGATCGTGTAATCACGAGCAATCATCATCATTAAGGTCATGACCTTTAGGGGGGAGGGTAGATGGAAATGTCGGCAAAAAGTATCCGAAAAACATATTCTTTTTATAAAGGAAACTGCACTACATAACATCCTTCCAGACAAAATCATCAAGCAAGCAAGCCCCGTTCTTATTACGCTTGCCAGGTGTGTTGGATGGAGGCTAAGGGGGTGTTTCGAATACAAAAATGTAATAAAGAAAAATGGCGTAAGACTACGCTTCGTCGCGTCTCTTCACACCACTGATCATTAAGAAAATCCCACCTGATGATGGTAATATAGGTTCAAAACTTTTTTCCACTTTTTCAGCGACATGCGCCCCCCTCCGCAAACTCAGGTTGCTGCTAGGTTTTTTCTACTTTTTTCAGTTATTATTTTTGAACTGTGGATTTCTTCTATGGGAAAAGGAATGTGGGAGGGTGTAGAGTTAAGATATACATCGTGAAACTCGCGGATGATCCGTGGCTCCTGTCATTTCCATTTTGTTCGAAGGAACCCCGAAGACAGGAGGGGCGGTGGAGGAAAACGGGGTAGGAGTTGTAGTTCTATGCATGACTTACTGACTGGAAAAAATAAATCTTTCGCTTATATATTTGTTTTTGCGTTCGTTTCCAGTCTTTGCAAATTGTCTTTATTAGAACGATTATAAACTCTTCCAGTCAATTTGCATTTTGACATGGAAAACATGTTTATCCATCTGTGAACAAAGGAAGTGCACTCCATAACTTTTGAACATTAATCGAAGTGCACTCCATA
>BGPR01000257.1:265199-279886 GCA_013235015.1 Araneus ventricosus
GTCATATTATGTAAGTATACGAGAAAGTCGAGGGGAAAACACTCCTGTGGTTCCTGTTGCCAAATGCTCTCAGGATTCCAAATTAAAATTTGTTCGAGATGTTTGATGTGTGTCTTGATGTTAATAAATTAACTTGCGGTAAAGAAGGTATACTTTATCTTCTCAACAAGCCAAGTAAGAACAGCGCTATCCTGTGGTGTAAACTGTGACGAGATAGTCTGAGCTGAGACACGAACCAGTGAATAATTGAGCTGAGACACGAACTCGGAGTTACCCAACTCCCCGAGACTAATATTTTGTTACGATTAATTGATAATCTAAATGCTTAGCTCTTTTAAGTATTCTGTATTTGTGTTATGTGAATATCTGATGTCCATGTAATAAATTAATTGTCTTAAAAGAACTAGCTGGTATCTTGTAAGTTAATTATTTTAACATTTTCTTGAGTAACATGAAGCCGATGCAAATTTGGATTGAATTTTAATTTAACGTATCTGAGTGAAAATTAGACAATTTTAGACATTCTACAAATAAACAATTCGATTATCTGAAGACCCGTGTTTGATTCACATCTGATAAGGGCTTCGCAAAACAGTTATGACAAAAAACAAAACAATACACTTCCACGAAGTAATTGAATTAAAAACACATTCAGAGAAATTGAACACATTGAAAGAAACACATTCAGAATACTATACTTATTCGAAAATCTTTCATAATTACTATATTTACAAAGATTTCGAGGTAATGCGCAGAAAAGAGGTTTCTTTTTAGGTTTTTAATGACTTAGCACTTAAAAAAAGATCTAAATTCCTGAAAACGGCCGCTTTTAAACATTATCCATCGGCTTCTTTAGAGACAAAAATTTTTCTTGAGGGGGGAGGGTTAAAAAAAACCCCACCACCGTTTCTCACCGCCATTACAACGTGCATTTTCGTGTGAATTCCAACTGCGTCGGCTTTCTTTCAAGCAAAACAGGATTATTAAAAGCGCGTATACTGCAAGAAAGCTAATAGCCTAAATTAAGTTATTTTGAGTTCGGATTGCGGATGAACGGTGGCACAATACAATGTCAACCAACCTTTTGAGTGTTTACCTCCCTTTTTAATTGAAGCTTTCCGCTGCTTTTACAGGCGAATACTTCGGCTTGGATAAAGTGTAGCGTGACTTGGGGTAGTAATACGAGACGGGGGGGGACAATAATTGTGATAAATTGGAGGGTGTTTAGGAGGGAAAAGAAACTTTTCTTTAAGTTTCATCGCGAGTTTTCATGATTCCTTCTTTTTTGTTCCTCAATTTTTTTTCTGATTGTTTGTTTCGTTTTTGTTCTTGAGAGGCTGTGCATTGAGGATCAAAAGAGGTTTCGTTTATTTGTGTTTTATCTCTTTTTGTGTGTGTTTGAAAGAAAGAATAATGAACAGTATACCTATAGAGAGACGTATTTTGATGGTAATAAAAATTATTGTTAGAAGTTTATGTTTTTCGAATCAAAGAACCACATTTGAGTGTTTTAGTTGTAATCGATGATGAAGCAGCAGGTAACCGGAACCATAAAAAGAACATGTTTACTTTTTAAAAATTAGTTTACGAAGAGTTCGTCCTTCCGCCTTAACCTAAAACCAAATCCGTCCGGCTATCAAGCAAATTTTAAATTAACTCCTACCAAGTTTCTGAAAAAAAGAGAACGACTGTGTATGGCCTAATTTTTGTTAGTATGTTCCATTTTGTTTAAGTACTTGCTTTGACATGTCTATTATTTTATCACTGTATTGTCATCTGAAATAAGTTAATTTTTAATAATTTTTTAAATTAACCTTCTTATCATTTAATGCTCCTTGCTCTTTTAATAATTTTAAATTGACATTTTCAAATTAATTATTATTTTTTAAGTTAACCATTTGTTTGGCACTGTTTGGCCATATCTGGCTCTTGCGCCTTTGAATCTAACAAAACACACATCTACACAACTTTTATTACACAAAAGCCAGGTCAATTAGTGAATGATAGTATTCCAATACCGGATCCTTATGAATGATATTAATTTCCATTAGGTGCAGAATCATGCTGCCATTAGTATCAATGGTAAAGTGATTAGAAGTCCCAGATTAGCCTGAATAGTCCCGGATTTCAAATCTTTGTTCTATTTTGACCGTCTGTCCCCACACCGATATCTGGAGCATCCCGAGATGAAGTTGAGGAAATTTGGTCACTTCTATTTGTTCGTCTCACTCGGGATCGCAGGGCAACCCGACGATTACTTCGAAATTATTAGCTTCCTATTACCTGCTTAGAGCGTTAATTATCCGGATTGCATAGTCTAATCGGATTAATTGAATTAATTAATTCGGTATTATTCATCGATTATCGGATATTATACGGTGGAAGTGTGATTATTTGCATAAGTTAGAGTTTGACCTCATCTAGAATATCGATTTAGTCGCATTTCTAAGCTTCATTCACAATTTGATACTTACGGTTTGCTTTATATATATCTACTAGAAAATCAACCGTCATGGTATGACGAGTGCAAATTGCCTCTTCATTCGAGAGATTTCCCGTCAAATTTGACGTGTTTAAATATATATATATGCGAGAGAAATGTTTAACATTGATTGAAAACAAATAAAATAAACATGTTTTATGACAGGAAACATTTTTTTTTATTTACATATTTCTTATACTTAGAAAAAACCTCTTGGTAAACAACATTCCGTGTGAAGTATTTTTCGTTGTTTAACAATTTTATTATAATTGAATAACCATGAAATTCTCAGCTTGTCAAACGTAAGTTAAAATTTCAAAGGAATTCTTTTTCGAAATTCTAATCAAAACAAAGCACTTCACTGCTTGTCAAACGTTGCCAAAAATATTATCAAATTATATCATCACGATTGCAATAAATAATCAAATCCATCTTCAAACTATATCAAGCGCATGATAAACCACTGACGTAATTTACTACTTTCTATTAAAAAACGGAAATTAATTTGAAATATATGATTAATATAATTTAAATTTCTCGGGAACTATTGATCATAGCGAGATAAATTTTATATCAATCTACAGAAAATTTTATTTCACTATTTTAGAGGTATTAAATTTGAAATTAGAACGACAATTACTCTTTTAAATTTAAAATTACTGAAATTTAGGTTCTCTAACTATTAAATAATGCTGTTTAACGTCTCGCAGTGCTATGGCGCGAGTTTGATTGTTGGTGACGTCAGAGCGTTACCGAGAGACAGATCTGGGCTATTATATTAGTAATTCAAGATACGTTGTTGCAAGCGTAACCAGAACATCTGGATCACCCCACCCTGCCGAAGCACCCGGGTAACTGAATGACAGTCGCAGCAACAGCTTCGAATATTGAGACGGAGTCCTAGTAGCCAATCACCTGGCCGCGGCCCGACCCCTCCCGTAGGAGGTATAGTTGCAAGCATAAGCGAAAATGCGACAGATTTTAATCTATCGTTTTTTAATTACTGAATTGTTTTCACATACAAATCTTCCTGTGTGTTCCTTCATAGACACAGGAAGGGGAAGTCTCCATCTTTGAAAACATATAAGGTAACCTTAAATAAACAGTTATTTTTTTACTTAAAGAATATCTGTAGTTCGTCCCAGGAATTTGGTCTACTTGATGAACAGAATTTTTTTATGAATTGATTAGTTAATTCGTCACTGTTTTTTTTTCAAAATGTCGTATGTCAAATTTGCCAAAATATTTTATTGATGCAAAAACGCTCGTATAGGTTACCTACATCTGCTCTTAACGTATTGCATGTTGTATGTGATTGTTGTAAGTTGTCATAAAAGCCATATGTCGCTGTTATATCAAAATTTCAGATGTTTTGCCGTGTATGATTTTTGACTTGCGACATTTTGATATAACAGCTACATATGTTCATTTTTTCTGGATGTTTGATGACAAATCTTTATTCTTGTAAAAGCAACTACTGTAATGAAAACAAAACAACTACAATAGTATCTTATTATTCAGCTTATACAGGGTGTCCATGCTTATCGTGACCAATAGCTAATTTCTAAACCGTAAGGGATAGGCATATAGTTCCAATTGAAAAAATGCTTTAAATGAAGGGAAGAATTGCAATATATGTTTTATGAGTGAATAAATATATTCCTGAAAAAGTTACGATTCTAACTTTTTATACGGTTCCCCGTTCCTATCAGTTTTAGTAAAATATTCTTGACACTCTAATAATTTAAACAAAAAAAGTCCCACTCTTCTGCGACTAAAACTGACCGAGTTATGGAGCTTTGAATATCGCTGACTTAGACCACTTTACGCCATTTCAATAGCCGTCTTGAAAATGATCCACCAATCAAGTGCTGTGCATTGATTTGTGGATCGTCTTCAAGACGGCTATTGAAATGGTGTAAAGTGGTATGATTGGTTAAAAATTATGCCGCTGATTGGTTAAAAATTATGAAATTCGAAGCTCCAGAACTCGCTCAGTTTTAGTCGCAGAAGAGTTGGATTTTTTTTTTGTTTAAAATGTTAGAATGTCAAGAATATTTTACTAAATATGACTGATAGGACCGGGGGACCGTATAAAAAGTTAGAATTCGTATTTTTTTCAGAAATATATTTAATGACTGAAAAAACATATATTATAATTTTTCCCTTCATTTAGACATATAGTTCCAATTGGAAAAATGCTTTATCTCTAACGGTTTAGAAATTAGCTACTGATCACCATAAGTGTGGACACCCTGTATACAAGTAGCGCATTATGTATAAAATGATGATCAGCTTTTTAAACAAAAATGTTTTTGTTGTAATGAATGAATATACGTAATATATCACAAGTATAAAACAAACTGCTTTTAAGTATATTTCTGTCTGGTATCCTCCCAGGATTAATGTAATATTTCTTATATTCCATAGTTTAATAATAGGTAGTTTGCTTCGCATAACAACAACAGCTGGAGCATAAGAATTTTATTTTTCAACGATTCTTTGAACTAGTTAGTATAATGTGAACAAAATTTAAATTAGCTAGATTTTAAAAACCTGGAGCGAAACTTAACAAAAGAACGAACTCAAACCAAAACAATAAGGTATTTTCTGTATATTGAATACAAAAATCAAATCCAAAGAACGTTTGTGTTCAGGAAGCAAGATTCACTATTATTCAGCAGGTTTGTTTACTGAATTTCTCATAATTCATTCTATGAATAAATACAAAAAAAAAGCATGCATTCCGATATTACCAAATAAGCTGGGTTTTTTTCTTTTGTTTTTCACTAAACCACCTGCCCATTCTCTTAGTTTCCACTAATGCGTTACATACGATTGCTCCCTAGTAGATAGAATACCTTTATGGGTAAAATGAAAATATAAAAAAGTTCGAAACATACGCTTTTCCAAACAACTACTGCGTCGTTCCATCGCATTACCTGCTGCAGGAAAGCAGACACACAAAATTCGAAACAACCGTTGTTAACTAGTAACTGCAACTGCAGCGGATCTCCAAAAACTGCACGTAAGGGGAAAAAAAGGGATAATAATACTTTGGAGATTGGAATAGGGAGTAGGAAGGGAAAAAGACTAAATAAATAAGCGCTGTGTAACTAAAATAAATAAAAGTCGGTCGCACGGCATCATCCCCCCTCTAATCCCCCCTTTACCTCCGAAATAAATAAATAGATGAAAAAAACTTTGTTTAAAAAAAAAGGTAAGAGTTAAGTCTGCGCTGCATACTTTTTCCCCAAGCCCCTCCCACCGAAGCATCTGTCAAGAATGATAGATGGCGCTGCGAGCATTTCCACCCGTTGCGGACCAGCGGATAGAATTTCCCGTCTCCGAGACTTATATTCTTTAGTTTTAGGTTATTTACTCTTTTTATTTTGTATTTTGTATTTTTTTTCTTTATTGTTATTAGTTCTGGGAGAGAAATAAGTGCTTTTCAGTGGAGAAGAGGTGAAAAACGGATTAAGTCATTTAATCTGAAATTTTCGAGACGTTTCCTTTTGTCGATCGATTAATCTTCCGCTACTGGATCCCGAAATTAACTCTTTTGGAGGTCTTCGCGAAGTCGAAAAGATAGATATACTGCTTCTTTTTACTTTGTGTGATGTATCAGCTCGCTGGAGGTCAAGTTCTGTATCGTTTCGAATTGCTTCTGGGTTATGTGTCATATCCAAAACAGTGCTACTATTTATTGTGTTAAGTATAACGGAAACTTTTGCAGAAAACATTGGAATACAATACCGTTTAATTGCCTTTTCTCATTTTAATACATTGTGAGCAATCGGTATTGCACACACATTCCATTCCATCTCGCTACGACCAGAGGCGGTTTTTCACAATCTGAAGCCAGAGGCGCCAAATCAGTTTGAGATTCCTCCCAAACCCAATGTCGTAAATTCTCCGTCGGCATAGTACTGCTATGTACGTCGAAAAGAATTTGAGGCCCTCCTTGGGCCTTGAAGCACAAGGCGAACGCCTCTAACACCTGTGCGAGAAACCGCCACTGACTACGACACACCCCGACTCCCAAGACGAAAATCTGGTACTGTGCGCACAGTATCATGTGTAGCTAGCGTAATTTAATTTCAACAAATATATATTATATGACAAATTATTTTCGAAATGTGTTTAGTCATATAAACGTCCCGCTTTGAAGCATCGGAATTTTGAACAGTGGTCAGACGACGAGAACATCACCTGAACCATCAACCTCCTCTCCACAACAGAGGTTCTGCCTACATTGAGACCTCGCGTCGAGGGTAGAAATGAAACTCGAAATCTCCCGCGTAGGGGAAGAGGAGGAGTGGATGGGTGGGTAGAATTCTGCGACTTTGAATGTTGTCTCAGAACAAACTTTGGAGCCTCCGTGAATGGCGTGCCTCATTTTTCAACTTGAATGGATGGAAGAAAAAAAACCAGTCTTAGGACAAATGGAATGGAGTACAGATGAATGCCCAGCTTAAAGCTTGCATTGCCTCCGTTCATTTTATTTCTGCTATGGGATTCTCATCGTGTGATATCCGTCTTTAAAATGTCAATATCTTCGCCGTTAAGCCGGCAATTCACTTGACGGCTAGCCATGCCATTTGTCCTAAGCGCGTTTTTTCCCATCCATTTTAATCGAAAAATCCAGGCACGTCATTTATTTGAGGCTTCAAAGTGCGCTGGCGCCAGGGGGAGCGATTTACCGCCGCTCTTCAATCCGCCTATCAACCCCTCCACGCGGCAGATTTCCAATTTCCTAGCCTCGAAGCGAGGTCCCAATCTAGTCAGATCCTTTGATGTACCGCCTACCCTCGTTCGAGGCCCCAAATTGGAATCGGTGCATGAAGTGCTGGAATTTGATTTCGTTGGTATTCCAGCTTCCCCGAGCCGCTATGCTAATTTCCATCGGTGTTTAAAACTGACGATTGCTTTTTCCTTCCCATGTTCCAAAAATTCCAGTTTTAATTAGATGTGAATTGCCTGCTTTATATCAAAATCCCGTATGTCAGAAATGACACACAGCAAAACATACGAAATTCTGAAGTAACATCTGGAACAACTAACGACTTATGACATTTTGTGACAACATACAACAATCACATACAACAATTTGAGAGCAGATATAGATAACATACAAGTCCATCAGTAATATGTTCTGGCAAATTTGACACTATTTTGATATAACAGATGCTATAAGTTGCCCAACATTCGCTGAAGCAATTAAAATTTTCCGTAAATATTTTCCGTAGTTATTTATTTATGAGATATAATGACTGGCTATTCTCATGTTAAAAATTAATGCCGTTAAATGTGAAAGTGATAAATATCAAACCAATTTAAAACAAGAACATAACATTATTTAAATAAAATCATTTCTTTGTAATTTCTTCTCTGGAAGCGATAAAAAGTTATCGATCCTACGTGTTCCGATCGGAATGAGTAACAGATCCAAATCTGAACACACAATTCTGTTGCTGGAAAAGTCTATCTGAACTCCACTAGCGTGCCCAAAATCACTTCCAGTAAACCGTCAAATATATATTAACTTTCCAACCTCGAATGGTTATATATTTAATGTTTTTGATACTGATCGTTTCAATATCCCGAGACTATAGTCAAAGACAGGTTAAGAAGCTAACAGAGAATATGCTTCCGGCGATGCACCGATGAATGACGTAGCTCGTGTTTCTACGCGTCTTGGGTTTACTCTCTATTAGAATTCGCCAACAACCAGAAGTAGTTTTTTTTTAACTTCGTGTGCGCCAAACCTTTCGCACTCAAAGCAAAAAGAGAAAGTTGTGTAGATCAATTCTCTTTGCTTTCTATTACATTGTTTTTAAGTACATAATTTGTGCATTATTAATTAAAGTAATCCTGAGAAATTCCAATTGTAGAAACTTGACACAATATTTAAAATTGTATACGGCAGAAGATTCTATGCAAAAGAAAGAATCGATTACACCAACCATTCTTTCATGTTGTTATCTTCTAATAAAGGATTCGTAAATTTTTAATAATTAAAAGGAAATTTAATAAAAAACTAAAATATTTACATTGAATAATGCTCGAATAATAATTGAATTGCAACTCAAATTTTAAATTATATGTTCAGTGAAACTTTTTTCACCCTTCTAATGCGGAGTTTTGAGAAGTTAAGGTATGCACATTGAATATTTTATATTATACAGCACAACCGAAAGCTTCATATTGTATTTAAATATTTTTCTTAGGACACTTATACTATTTTTCATTGTACGCAAATATTTTTCGGACACACTTTCGCACAAATGAATCCGTTAAATCTAAAGTTTGCCATACAGTTTTTATATTAAAAAACAGATTAATCCAAACATATAAAATGCAAAAAATATGCTGTGTTGCGCGCTTAATTTACATACACAATAAAAATTGTACTACATCCAAGCATACAATAGGACTTTAGTATTAAAACCAATACATTAAAAGATAATGTAAATAAATTAGATGTACAGAAATACATCCCAATCTCACATCCTAAAAGCAACTGAATCATAAGCGAAATAAATTCCTACGTTTTGGAAGTGATTAATCGACACAATTTTGGCGGGAATAATAAGTTAGGATGGTTAAAGGAAATTTGTTTCAGCATTTTCTTAATGGAGGGGAAATTATTTAATTTTGGAGAAATGCCAATAACGCAACCTTTTGTTTTACTTTTTTTTCTTTTTTCAATATTTTGTCTCATTTGTGTTTTTTTTATTATGATATAGTTTTATTTTCATATGATTTCTTTGAGTTTTTTGCATCGCCTTCATATTTCACTTATCATATATTTGAATTTTATATATATATATATATATATAGTTAAATATTTTACAAACAATTAAAACTCAAATAACATTTTCAATATGTACACACTATTAAACCAATAATTAAAATTAAATATGAAATAATGTTACCTAATTAATAATCATACAATGAAATACAGAAAGATCATTAGATTGTAAACTATTACTATGAAAAAGACAACCCAGAATTGGAATTCCAACAATCAAATGCCAATCGATCTTAGGAATCGATTATGTCAAATTAAATTTGAATTTTAAAGACGCCAACCTTCTGCGAAAGCCAGTTGTTGGAAGAAAAGCAAAAAATATAGGAGTAAATCTCCAAAATATTTCAAGATAAGAACGAGAAAAATAACTAAATGCTTAGCAATTCAATGTCATAGCAATTATAATACCAAGAGCTATATACGAAATACAGTTCCGCATTTATAGTGAAAATATTATAACTAAATGAAGTTATATATACTATATTAAAACATCATTAATAAATTAAACTATAAATTTAATTTTTAAACACAATATAGCAACTTATTTAGTATGAGAATATACTTTAAATTATATGATGCAATCGTAAAATTAATCTATATATATATATATATGTATGCAAAAAATGATGCAAATACGGGAAAAAAAGTTCAGATCAATAAATAATTTGAAAAGCAGCGATATTTTAGAAGTATATAAAATGATAAAAAAAAAGATAATAATATAAAAATATAAAATATAATATTTTATTCCATATAAAAATGATAAAAAAAAAAAAGAAATTAACAGAAATAAATTCTGTTACGTTTTCTGAATAATTATAATCACCCCAGCACCAATGTGAACGCCGGAGAGGCAGCTTTCCTCCAAAATGCTCCAAGGTCATTTTGGTTCCGCGTAATTTCAGACACAGGGCGGGAAAAAAGATTTAAGAAATTAAATAACATACGTTTTGAAAATAGATTTTTACTGCAGAGAATATCGGTTATTGTTAATTAAAGCAAAATTCTGCTCAAATATGTCAATTACTTTAAAAATACATTCGGATAATTGCAGGACTATATCACTCGGCGGAAGAATACCATCTACAGCTTCCACTGTATAACATTCTTGAATTGTCTTGGACTACAGCACTTTTGGACGATTTTACTCCGGAAAGAGGTGACAGGTAATGAGTAAAATGAGCGCATTTCCGGGGTTCTTTGTTAGGTCACGCTAAGTAAAATGTAAACATCTCCCCCTCCATTTTTCACTTCCCCCTCTATTTTGCTGAAAATTACTCCGCCCGGCGCATGCGCCAAAGTGCGGAACGTTTCGGAATCCGAGAACATACAATATCGTATGCTGATTTTAATTACTGTTTTTATGCAACGCTAGATAATAAGTCCAAATAGCTTTCCAATAAGTCCAACAAAGGAAGCAAACTTCTATTTATATGCAACATTAAAATAGCTTCGCTCGCCAAATTGTATGGAATAATTCAATCTGAATTTCTGCGTTTTTCCGAGGCAAGAGTGTTAAAGGCATAGTAAATATAATGTTACAGCGTTTTTTAATTGATCTTGATACAGTATAAATTTATTTGTTTGAGATGGCATTTAATTCGATGGTATTTTTAAAAACATTCTTTTAGAATTATAATTCTTCGAGAGATGAAACAATATACCACCATTACAGCAATTCATATAAAGAAACATCAGGTAAAAAATGGTTTCTATTAAAGAATTTTATGTTTTATTTATAATACATAAAATTGAAACATATTAAAATATAATAATTAATTGTATAAGAATGCAAAACTTTTTTGTACCCTAATCATGTTAATAATTACTTAACAAATGCGTTTTACCTGAAGCATTTGAAATGAGCTAATTAAGATTTTATGTAACTTTTCGAGACGAATAGAGAACTTTTTTTAATAACAAAGCTTTCATACTTAGCGATCAATCGTAATTTACTTAAAATTCCATCGATGTGTTAGAATTCTTCCCCCGAAGCAGAACGTTACGATTATAACCTTCGCTCCTTTTTCCTTACTGCATTTATTCTACGGAAAAAAGGTTTTAAAGCGGGAAACACATTGTTTTATTTTCGAAACCACTATTAAACGCGCGAAGATTTTTTACGATCGTTTTCCGTTCTGACATTAATCAGTCTTCGAAACTTGTGTTATTAGATTGTTTTACGTTTACGACAACGAAGAAGGGGAACTATTCGAACGATATATTCCAAACGATTTTTTTCTCTCCCACACACAAGCGAGGGAAAGAAGAACAGCGTCCGCAAACATATTACTAGTTATAAAAACAGTTTGAACGTACATGTTTTTGCTTCATTTGCTTGAAGCGAGGATTTAATATCACAAATATTTTAAGAGATTTTTTTTGCCTTGTGGAGGAAAAATTGTAACAAGCCTTTGATCCGTTTAATAGCACAAACACATTTCGAGAATTCATTTTTCGAAAGTGAAGTTTTATGGAATATTTTTAAGTGCTCGTGTAGCCTTTCAAGGAAAAACATACTTTCGTATATTTTACGCGAAATGTAATATATATTCCGTTTATGTTTTTAAAAGAATTAAATCTTTTTCACTCTCTCTGTAGATTTTTTTTTTTGCTGAAGAATAAGTAGTTTCGAGGTGAAATCTAAATTTTAATTTCTTGTAGTTTATTTTCGAATACATTTTGCTTCTTTTCATAGCTTGAAGAGAAAGTTGATATTCTTATATTTCAATCTTTTCCTTCGCGGATCGCTGCATGTTTTTGAACCAACAATCTAATAACAGTTTAATAAAATTGAAATCTGCCATGGTAAGATTTGATTTATGATACAAAAACACGCGATTTCACATATTTCCAAACTATCAGTTTCATGAAACAGATTTCACTTTTTTTTTACTCATTTATACAAAATTTTAACACTTTATTTACGAAGGAAGTCAGTTTGACTCCTTGAGGTTTTTATTGATCTGCATACATAGAAAACTTTAAAATTATTTTTAAATGTTGGTTTTTAATTACATAATGAAATATATACAAATATAAATTCATTCCTTCGCTCACTCTTTAATTTCGTTTTTTCGAAAATGATATACCTATTTTTACTGTTATGAGTCAAGCTGACTCATATCAAGTCATCAGAATATTGTTATTATCACTCAAGTAAGTATTTCAAGAAATGACTTCATTTTCCAATTATCTGCAGAACTTAGAGACGACTACAGTGAGAAAATCTATTACACTTCCATTTCATTGTTGAAAATGTAACGTGTGGAATAAATTTTAACCACAGTTTTGGCGCAGTATATTCTATTTAAGGATCTTACGCAAGAAAATTCAAATGCAAATCGGTCGAAAATGTAAAATACTGAACTATTAAAGAAGAATCGTCAAGTTCAAGCATCAAGTAATAGAAATAGATGCAAGAACAGTTGTTTTGAATGCAATAAAAATGCTTTCGAAGATGAATTTCAAAAGCAGAGTCTATATATAAAAATGTTTCCAATAAAGTTTTTTTCATAATTAATGATTTATTTAAATTAGATTAAAATTGTTTTTACATAAAACCTCATTTTGATGTGTGAATCAAATTAACTCCTTTCAGTAAAAATAAATAATCAACAGCCGTAAATCTTGTGTTAAAAATGAAATAATTTTAGACGGAAAAGTACTTTTTAATGCAAAAAAATTTCAATGATTAGAAAAAAAGAAAGAAATTCCAACCTCTAGTCTCATCTGTACAATATTAACTTATGCTGTGACGTCATATCCTTTTTCCTTCCGCAAGATGCGCAGTGAATTCTGAATTGTCACTTCACGTTTGACTTGTATCACGAGCACAGGTTGCCAAATCAAAATAGCAAAATAATACCAAACCGTCTTTAAAATAAAGCCAGAAAGGGCCAAATTTGGAAATCTGATTAAAACACTTGTTTTCCCCTTATTTGTTGTAAGAAAATGACAATCCTTGATGAAAAGAAATCCCACTAGATTGACATATGTATAACAATCTTTTATTTGACCAAAATGTAAGTTAAAATTAAAAGAAAAAACATTACATATACGACTTTGCAAAAGAAAAAAAAATCTGTTCTTGTCGTACAGAATAAAATGCTCGAGCGAAATATATCAATTCCTGTTAACAACAATGTTCTATATTGTTTTTCAGTATGATTATAATAAATGAAAAGTTCTTTCACACACATAGTAAATGGACTAACAGTAAAAAAAACCCCATCAATGTAAAAAAAATTATTTCAGACTCATAATAGATGGATTTATTTTATTTTAATTTATTTTATTTTTTATTTTATTTTTATTTTAATTTATTTTATTTTAATTTATTTTATTTTAATTTATTTTATTTTAATTTATTTTATTTTAATTTATTTTAATTTATTTTATTTTAATTTATTTTATTTTAATTTATTTTAATTTATTTTATTTTAATTTATTTTATTTTTTATTATTTTAATTTCAATTAATATTTAAATTAATATTGCTAAATTTTATCAATTGTAACTGTCATAATAGATGGCTGAGTTTCCAAAACGTGATAAAAATATCAAAAACGCACTGCCTCTTAGTTTCGATGTTGTTTAAATAGCTCGCATCCAAATCCAATGCGTCGTTCTAAATATTTTTTGAAAACTTTTTTCTATCCCTTAGATTTGAAATTAAAACTTTTGTTACATTGCTGTATTTCAATTTTATTGCTGTATTAATATGCATTTCAAACAATAACGAAATTACAGATATAAATACTTTTTCTTCCTTTCTTTTAAAATATCTGTAATGTGATGTGTCCTCTCTCTCTCAAAAACAATGGAAAAGAAGAAAAAAATAATATTTTGTGCTATTGTTTGGAAGTGTCCATAAAAGAATTCATGAAAAGAAACAAATAAAAACAGAGAAAGTGGTTCTTATATATGCTGTGCAGAGACAAACATAGCTTCCGCTATAGGCATTCTGACTAATAGTCAGAATACAGGGACAGAAACCTTTCTTATCCTGGAACTACTTCGTTTGACAGTTCACTGTGGGCCAGTTGAAAAGTGTCATATCAAAAAATTATTAAAAAATAGTAAAATTATAAATTAAGAATCGTTTTAAAAGTCATAAGGAAAAATGAATTTAAGGCCAAGGGCTTTGAAAAAATGACAAATTTCCAGAATTTGGCCTTAAAAAGGCCAACCTGGCAACCCTGCACGAGCATGAATTGATACCATTAAATTACTTTTATTATTACTTCTTTGGTAGACAGAAAAATTCGTAATGCAAGATTCATTCATTAATATAGATAGCAAATGAAGATCAGAATTTTTCGTTTTCATAAATAATTTGACTAATAATATCACTTATGTGTCTGAATGTTTTATATAGTATCACTGTCAT
>BGPR01000257.1:279896-325288 GCA_013235015.1 Araneus ventricosus
TTACTGTAGCGTTTCCTTTACGAAGAACTAAATAACCTGTGCAAACACACAAATAGCATTCCTTGCCAAACATTTTCTGATAGAAATCTGGAAGAGATCCATTTGCCTCAACTGAAAAGATTCTACTGGCAATAAAAAAAGAGCGGGAAAAAAAGCATTTTCTCATTAACGATGTTAAGAAAATTCTAAACGATGCTTAGAGAAAAGGCTTATTCATACGGCCTCCATGCCAATACGAAATTGATGGATGTTCGTGTTGTTCCATGCGATGTTTTCTATCCGAGTTGAGATGAATCTTAAATTGGATGGGCTGAAAGGCAGACGATTCTATTGAAGATTGATCTCCACGCTTTAAAAAAAGAAAAAGACAAAATATGCCTGAGAAGAAGGAAAAAAATTTCCTTTCAACTGAAGTGAACTGGAGCAGGTTGAGTTTTAGAATATGATGTCTGTGTGTGGAAAAGAAGTTCGCTGTGACATGAAACTGAGTTCTGATTTTTAAAAGCGAATAAATTCGGACTAGTAAATGAGTAAATTGAAATGCTGGAATTCATTTTTTTATTCATCTTTGCTACTAAAATTTTAACATATCAATAATGCAATGGTTAATAATATGTTGCCATTTAATAATTTAAGACTGTTTTGCGAATCTTCTATTTATTGTAAAAGATATTTACCTTACGAGCTAGTATATATTAAAAAAATTGAAAAAAAAGGAGAAAAAATCTGCAATTTGTATTTGTATTTTGCAAGAGCGATTTATCAATTGCGATTAATGCCCCTTTCGATTTTCTTTGTTATATTTGTGGCAGGTCAGATTTTAATTAAATTTGTTGTATTTACGTCTCGTTTTGAAACAATGCGAGGGATATTTTGGGACGTATTTCTTAAATTTGAATAATGGGGAGATGACGAGGACAATACCTGAGCCAGCACCCTACTCTCCATACTTCCACATCACATCAGCAGTATGACGTTTCATCAACGATAATTAATTAAACGTGCGCCAGATACACACACAAAGCAGATCTTCGCACTAATCAATTCCTGAACCCACGACCTTCCAGCCAAAACCTTGACTACCGACCTACAACAGTTTTGTTGTAAATCCCATAAGCCAAAATTTACCTATCTCGATCATTGCGTTTTTACTTTCTCGTATACGAAGTATACAAAGAGAAAGTATTGTAATCGTCAAAAAATTCGAACTCGGGATTTTGACGAATCTCCACGTTTTAGACCTCCCTGAGTCCGAAAAACACAATTTCGGGATTATGTCTGTCTGTGTGTGAGCACGATAACTCGAAAACTATTAGAGCTACGGGGATGAAATTTGGTATGTGGTCTTTAAACATAATTTGTAGGTTTCTATCAAATTTTGGATAAAATCCGTCAAAGGGAAGTCTGCCTGTTTGTATGTCCGCGGTCATGTGAACACTATAACTCAAAAACTTGAATAGCTAGATGGATAAAATTTGGTACACGGTTTTATCGTCATGAATGTAGATCCGTAGAAAATTTTGGGCCAAATCCGTCAACGGGTTGACTGTCTGTCGGTCTGTATAATTAACGGATTCTTTTCAAAAGTAATATCCACGCGCTTGCGTACTGGATGCAATCTTCTGTGCACGCGAAAGCTATGGAGCGAATTACGTCAGTTTGTCCTTGAGCCAGTAAGAGCGGAAAATCGGTACGCATCTCTTTGAATTTGATTCTTTACCTAGATATTTTTCAATCACTATAATGAAAAACCTTCCGTTAGTCATTGGATTCTGGGTAACAGTAGGTTCGAATTTTTTTTAGCCACGCGCGGGAGAAGGGGAAACAGCACCTTTTTGCGGAAGTATACGAGAAAGTTTAGGGGAGAACACTGCCGCTGGTTTTTCTGGGTGGGAGGGAGACCTGGATAGGTCTAAAACGTGGAGATTCATCAAAATCTCACCGTCGAATTTTTCAACGATTACGATACTTTCATAACATACCTCTAGATCAAATGTCCTAAAGCTACTGTAGAACAAAAGTCCGTCAACCTCATTATTTTATATCAGTTCTGCAGTATAATGTCTATATATTTCATCATCACATTATTCTATCTGAAGTGTAATGTGTTTGAAGTAAAATATTCTTCAGAAGCTTCTATTATATAATTATATATAAGGTGCATAATTATATATAATTTTAAATCTTTAATTTATATATAAAATGTATTTCTTATTTTTAGTAAATGATACATATTAATGAGCTATGACCACAGGATTTTTTTCTCTGATGATTACTACTGAGCCGAATATGCAATCAATTATTTTATTTATTCATGGATCTTCCTTTTTGAACAACACGAAGCTTTCTCTGCGACAGATCTCGCAAAATTGTTAAAATTGCGTGCTATATATAATGGATGTTTCACGTTAGACCAAGAGCGTGAATATTTTTTTTCCTTAACCAATTTCGCTTAGTATTATTTTTTCATGTTTTTATTAATAATTAAACGTAAGAACGCAAATATTAGGTTTACTTTGAAAATTAAACTAATCATTCTTCTCTGTCAAACATTTTTTTCATGTCATCTTTTAATCGGTTTTATTGTGTTCCAAGAAATATGAATATTCATACTGTTTAAGCAAATTCGGAAAATTTTGCGTTCTTTTTGCTAGAAACATTCGTATATGCAGGCTAACTGTTCTGATCACACACGATAAAAATTAAGTCATTGTAAATTTGATAATTTTTAATATTATTACCACACTAGATACTATCTTTAAATTGTGACATGCGTGATATTTTATTTATTTTTATTTAATTTTATGGTATTACTTCAAAAACCAAGCAATTAGAGAAACGGAAGGAAATCTGCTTGATATAAAAATTTAAGCAATATTTGCTTCCTTTTCCCAGTTATCTGATTATAAAATTCTAAGGAATGCAGATAATTAATCAATTTTTCTTCCAATTCATTCTCGATTGAATTATCTTCCTGTTGATATGCAATTTTTTGGTATTACTTTAAAAACAAGTGGTGTTATGAGCCATCAAATTTAAGAAAAAAAAGTTTTCGGAAAGGTTTCTACTTTTTTCTGCCACTATAATAGTACTGACTTTAAAGTTAATAAATGCAGCGCATTATTTCAAAAACATTTAAATTCACTTCAAACTAAAGCAATCCCCAGCAATTTCCAGCTTTTCCCCGTTATCTGATTATAAAATCTTAAGGAATGCAGGTAATTAATAAACCTTTCTTCCAATACATTCTTGATTGAATTATCTTTGTATTGATATGCAATTTTTTGGTATTACTTTAAAAACAAGTGGTGTTATGAGCCATCAAATTTAAGAAAAAAAAGTTTTCTGAAAGGTTTCTACTTTTTTCTGCCACTAAAATAGTACTGACTTTAAAGTTAATAAATGCATCGTCTTATTTCAAAAACTTTTAAATTAACTTCAAACTAAAGCAATTAGCAATTAAATTGATTCATCTTTTATTCATAAAATATCCTTTCCTTTATCCTTTATGTCTGCTAGAAAACATCTTTTAAGAGAAAATGCACCAGACACAAAATCCCCTTCATTGCTTCAGACAGATAATGCAGTGCGATGAAAAAGAATAGAACAGAAAAAAAACTTTCCAGAATGAAAGAAAAAGAAAGAAAAAAACGAGGCTTTCATAACGTATTAAAAAACAAAAAAGAATGGAAGCGAGCAAGCAGCAGTTGGAAAAAGAACAATCGTCTGATTTAAATCTTCCGTGAAATATCAGAATATTCAGAGGAAGCAGCGGCAGCAAGCGGGGAAAAGACACACGCATAATCTGCCTGGCGTTTTAAATTCCTCGCCAATTCCAAATACAAATACGAAAGTTCTGCAAAGATCTCGAAACCGACTCCTCAACGCCGCCCGAGTGTTAAGACAAACATCTTTTATGCATAAGCTTCTTGGACCGATTCCAGTGACTCTTGGTGGATCTTCACCCCCGGTTACTTGTGTAAATTGGACTTAATAAATATGTGGCTGGGCCGAGTTGCTTCGAGCGACTTCTCAAATCTCTATCGTTTGAATTTGTTTAACTCTCCTCTGGTAGCAGGGAGAGAGATGATTCCAAAGGTTTGTTGGTTGTTTATTTGTCAGAGGTAATTGTTTAGAGCTAGCATCCATCCTCTTAGTCTGATTGTTTTGGGGGGGGTGATGCCAGGAATGTTGAGTAGGAAAAGGTGCAGGTTGATATTGGATATCTTTGTCGAGTGGTTAGTTGAAATGCTAGGGTGTACGAACTGAAATGAAGCTGCATTTTGCATGTACGGCATTCTCGAAATGAATGTGAAAATAAAAGAAACGAATTTGTTCATGACACATGAGCAATATATCTATCTCGTCATATTACGAAAATTCTTAGTGGACACCAAATTGGTACAATCTTCTGAAAATAAATACTCAAAAAATGAATACCTTCGTTGGAATGTGTATGTATTTGATTATTTAATTTCCATTTTCTTAAAATATTGGTTTTGTTTGCAATGCTTTTTTTTGGCAAAATAGATCGTGGTACTGCTATACTTTTGCTGGACTGAATATTTTTTTATTAACCAACAGAAATTCCTGTTTGAATGCTTTTTGGCGAAGTTTTTAGCACATAGAGAATTATGAAGAGATCTTAAAGAAGTATTTAATATTCTAATCAGTGTATACTGTTCATTTTATCACCACATGTAATTTTACAATGAGTTCATAGTTGTCTATTTGTCAGAAGTCATTGTTCTGAGCTATCATCCATCTTCTTAATCTGACTGTTTTGAAGGGCTGATGCCAGAATTGTTGAGTCGGCAAAGGTGCAGGCTAGTATTGGATATCTTTGTCAAGTGGTTAGGTGAAATGTTAGGTTGTACGAACTGAAATGAAGTCTCATTTTGTATTTACTGCATTCGCCAAATGAACGTGAAAACAAAATAAATGAATTTGTTCATGACGCATGGCCAACAAATCTAATCAGTTTACGAATATTCATATTCTTAAAAAAGTTAGACTCCGATTTTCTACCTAAAAACTATCTTCTTGAGACAATAAGAATGAGGCCCCTTCCTATAGATCTAAAAAGATGTTCTCAAAAGACGAATATCTTCATTGGAATATGTGTGTATTTGATCTTTGTTTCCTTTTTCTTAAAATATTGGCTTTGTCTAAAATGCCTATTTTTAGAAAAAATAGGCATTTTAGACAAGAGATTGTAGCAGCTATACTTTCTGAATCTGTATCTTTGATTATCATAAAGCAGAATTTCATGTCTGAATATTTTTTGATGAAATATACGAATTTTATAATGATCCAACGGTTGTTTACTTGTAAATGTGATTGTGTAGACGTAGAGTATGGAGGTCCTCCTCGTAGTCTGATTATTTTGGGTGAGGGATGTCAGGATTGTTGAGTGGGAAAAGGTGTAGGCTATGTGGTATTGGAAATCTTTGTTGATTGCTTAAGTGAAATGTGGACTGTACGAACCGATGTGAAGTCTCACCTTCGTTCTACTGCATTTACTAAATGAATGTGAAAACAAAAGAAACGGAAATAAAAATAATTCGCTCATGGCACATGAACAACATATATCTTCATAATTCTAAAATCCATACGTTTTAAAAAAAAGTTTGACCTATGAGAAGTCCCCATGAAAAAAACTCTCATTCCTCAGACTTGTAAACAAACTCCTATGAGACTAAACTCTTTGTTGGAATTTATCTTCTAGTTTTCTGCTGCACAGTGCCTTTAAAAAAAATAGATCGTCACCTGCTGCAATTGGATGTTTCTTATTAATGAACAGAACTTCCTGTTAGAATACTTTTTGTTAGTATATGTGGATTTAAAATCTTATAAATTCATCTTAGAGTAGTATTTAAAGTCCTTATCAATAAATACTGTTCATTTTTTTAAATAGAGTTTTGCTATGAATCATTATTATATAGCGTTTATTCGTGAATGTAGGGGCTCTCATGTAACAATAGGACATTCTCTTATAACAATGGTCTGATGGACGTTCCATAATCTGATTATAACAGTGCTCTGATGTGTCAAATAATAGTTAGGATTTACAATACCTGACACTGTCTGACACCTTACTATTACGTTTCGAATTCATCGCACACCATCAATTCCAATTAATCCGTAATTTTTAATTTAACTCTTTTGGTGCCAGTCATTAAAAGTACATCTTCCTCTAACACGTGGATTTTAGATACGGCGCAAAATATGTTAATATCGGTATTTTAAATTCCTGTTTATTAAAACTAATGTTAAGTAAACACCGATAAATACTCTCCGTAAGTTTTACTTTACAATCGTTGATCGATTCTAATTATTTTAAAGTTCTAAGAAAAGGTGATTGTCAACAATTCTTCGAACAATCAAAGAATTTAGAGTCTTATATACAGTATTGTCAAAATATAATAATTTACTACATTAAAAATACAAATTTGTTTACTAAAATACAGCCCTACTCTAATGCTTTTATTCTCCTTAAGGGGAGGGTTTTTTTCTCTTTTTTTTTTCTTTCTCATTTTAGTGAAAAAACAAAAACCCAAATTACATATCTTATAGACAATTATTATAAATGCCTTCAAAATTATAATGTCCTACTTATAACCATTAGTACAGCTTAGAATATTCCTGAAAAGCCTAGTTCATGAATAACTTTTTCCTTCTATATGAACTATCTCTTTTGCACCAAAACAAATAAATGCTTCTCAGGTAATTTTTTTGTTGAATTTTGAAATTAATTTTGCCATTTTTCGTTATCGAATGTTTCCATTTTTCCTATGGGATATTTAGTAATTACTATGAAGCTGGAAAAGTTAGACTGTAAATTTGAAAATCTGTAGGTTATTTTAAACAGCATTGCAACAGTTTTAGAAAAATTATGCAGAAGAAATTATTGAAGTGTAATGATTTGACGCATCAAGTACGGCATACAAATTTTGTCGATGAATGCTTATTAGTTCCCTATTATTATTAGTTCCTAGGAAACTCTAAAATATCATAACAGTATGAATACGAATGATAATATCTATGCATTCACATAAACTGTTTACAAATATGAATGCAATTTTTTTCCCTTCTCAGCTTATAACACATTTCAGTTATTTTTGGCTATATAGTGTCAGATATTATGCATCTATCCGAGCTAAAAATAGAATATATTTCTTCTTCGCTGATATGACTAAATTTCTCCCTATATCTTGTCTTCTAAAAATATTGTCTTGAATTTCATTTGAATGAAATATCTGTAAAAATATTTCAATTTTAACACAATTCTTATTTCCTTGCTCTGCTGAAAAATTCTGGGAAATATTGCCTGAAAGAGAAGCAACCATCTTTATTGGAAGTTTGCGAAATATTTCTAGATCACGCACTGACCAAAAAGCCGACGGTTAACGCTGCCTGGAAGTCGCTGTCTCTTCAAGTATAGCACCTAAGTTTACTCTGCTCTCAACTCAGAACTTTCACGGTAGATTTCGTGCTTTCGGATATTCAAATATCTAGCGCCATTTTGTTGAATTTTTGGACGATGCAACTACTAAGCGTTGGAGCGTTTTTTTATTCTTTAGTCTGGACTAAAGTTTCTTTTTTTAAAACATGAATTCTTCAGTATACAATGAAAAGTATTTAAACAATGGTCTTTATCTTTTTGTATATTCTTAATTAATTAATAAGTCAGTAACTTTTTATATTCTTAATTAATTAATAAGTCAGTAACTTATTATATTCTTAATAATTAATAAGTCAGTAACTTTTTATTATCTTAATTAATTTATAGGTTAGTAAATTTTTATATTCTGAATTAATTATTAAGTCAGTAACCTTTTATGTTCTGAATTAATTACTAAGTCAGTAACTTTTTATATTCTGTATTAATTACTAAGTCAGTAACTTTTTATATTCTCAATTAATTAATAAGTCAGTAACTTTTTATATTCTGAATTAATTACTAAGTCAGTAACTTCTTATATTCTGAATTAATTACTAAGTCAGTAACTTTTTATATTCTGAATTAATTACTAAGTCAATAACATTTTATATTCTTAATTAATTACTAAGTCAGTAACATTTTATATTCTTAATTAATTAATAAGTCAGTAACTTTTTATATTCTTAATTAATTAATAAGTCAGTAACTTTTTATATTTTTAAATGAATATATCGTCGACGTTCAGGTAGAAGTGACTAAATAGACAAAAACCTACTACTGCATACAATTTGAAATTGCGATTAATTATTTCGTGATAAAAAAACCTGTTATCTAAACATCCGTAAGACAACCGAAGGAGCTCGAAATCTGTAAAATAATTTTTGCTATATATCATAACGACTCAAAATCAGTTAAGTTTAAACTGACCACATCTGGAAACTATAGTTTTGGACTCTGTGGAGTAATAAAAACAAGAAAATTTTTTCATTGCACGATGAAATCTCTAAGCAAAAATTTAGATTCAGATTATCAATTTTAAACTGTTTCGTATGAATACCAAATTTTTATCTTAATTTCGCATTGAGTATATGCTGTCGATTCCATTACAAAAATATAGCCAAAAAATAAATTTTATAGCTTACAAACAATTTTTGTATGCATGAAAAATTATAATTTAATTTAGCAAAGAGCGTTTGCAATCAATTTCTTTGCAAAAATATAGATAAAAAGTAAAGTTTTACAAAAATGTCAAAAGATATTATTTTAATACACATAACAATAAAGTATTTTCTTAAAAAAAATAAACTTCCTGATGTGCTAGATGCATAATTAATTCACAGCTTAGTTTAATATATAATTATATTATGTTATTATTTAAATTTCTGTATTCTAAAAATATTTCAAAGTTGTGTAAATAAAAAAAACAATTAAATATTGTTTTAAGTTACCTGATTACGTGAATTTTTCAAGCAATAGTTTGCGGAATGAGTCTTGTCATCTAACTGTAACGTCCCATGAATTGATTCTATGGATTCATACATTTTAAAAATCGTTTGCACGATTAATTTTGTAATATTGCGTCTTTGAATTTTTTACCCGCTTAAAAGTCATGAAGAATATTTTTGTGTATGGACGAGTTTTCTGTTTTGTTTATTTACATAAAATGCGGTGACTACGTAATTCCGGTGTAATGCTAAGTCAATATAATCTTCGAAGCGGAAGTCCAAAAGTCATGCAAATAAAGTAAAGGTTTTTTAATGTAATGTAAACAAAACAGAAAACTCATCCATTATTATAAAAAACAAATTTTATTCTAATATCTCCTTGATTTTTTTGTTCATTAATTACGTTTTATTATAATGTTGCCTCCGTTTAAAAGAAAATGACGCCTAATGACAAATGATGAATAAAATTCAACAATTAATTTCAGAAGTTTTGAAACGAAAATCACACTTATCTCCGTCAAATTATAGACAGAAAACTACGATTCTTTAAGCTATAATTAGACAGTTTAATTTTAATCTATAAATAAAACTAAAGTAATTAATCAAAAGTAAAGAACATAAAAAAAATTGACAGAATATTACAACTCAAAACAGTGTATGTAATTCTTTGAGTAACAATGCCAGATGTAGCGAATGATTAAAATTGTTTTGAACACCGCGAAAAATATTAAATTTAAATTATTCGTAACAACAAATACCAGTACGTGCAGAAATAAACTTCATGTTTAACGATGTTCAAAACAAAAACCACAAAAATTTGGAACTGACATTCATCAACTTGTCTTGTTTAATTCCTAATTCGTCTCTGATTATTTCGAAGAACACAATCAAATTAATGTTTTCAATACAACTTCTGTCCTTTTCTCATTAACCACTGTCGAAAAAAAGTATGGTGGAAACTCTTTAATTCTTCAAGTAATAATGTCCAAACCTCATAGAAATCCACCGAAGTCCGACTTCATCAATCAAATTTCTCCTCGGAAAAATTATGAGATTTTTCTTTGTATTTTATCATTTGTAGCTGTGAGCAGCACAAAGCAGCGTAATTTGATTGGATGTTGCCGCTGCCTCCAACGGAAATTAAAAATTATTATTTTTATTTGCCGTTTTTCAAACGCAGGAAATCGTTAATGCGATTTGTTTTGATGATAGTGAGTTTAATTAGAATTTTGCAGTATTTGGTAAAAATATTTAAAAAATGAAAAGAAAAGGAACTGCATTGTTACAAAATTAATCTATCTGTCTGTATTGATGTGTGGTCATTCTTTGATATATGTGCAGGTGATCTTTTATAAATATTTATGCTTTAAAATTTGAAATTTCCTAAAACTTTTATAAAATATAGGTTTATCGAATTTTTAATATCAAAAATAAGCGTCTCGAAGTCAAACTTAGGAAGTGATTTATTTTTCTGGTCTCATAATGTTCAAAGAAAAGCATTTTCGAATATTTTTTCTGGTAACTTTTCCAGGACTGGCACACGTCAAATAAGCCGCGCCAATTTAAATATGGAATCCAGTGCGCATATTGCATTGCTGTTCGAAGTATTATGTCATAGAGCATCATAAAACAACTAACATAAGTGCTTGACATAAAATAACTAATTTTTTTTCAAGTGACTATGATTTCACGCGAATGGATTCCATTGGTTTATTCTCTTCAAAAATCGTTTGCATGTTAAATTTTCATAATTTTGAGTCTTGGAATTTTTTCCCCGCTTAAAAGTTTTAAAGAATTATTATAAAAAGACTTACCAGTTTAATTTTATTTTCTCCTTATTCTTTTATTTAATTAGTTATGTTTTATCATATAGTTGGCTGCTTTTTAAAAAATGGCACCCACGATATTTAATCTGTGATTCCAGAAGAATTGTAAGAAAATCATACCGTTATAAAGTGCTAGATATTCATTTTCTGGTCATATATGACTAAAAAATTGATTTGTAATTTTTATTATAATGTTATATTAATATAATTTTGTCGCCTGTTTGTTAAAAATTGAGTTCCCATTTAATAGGCAAACTATTTCAATTATTCATTCATTCATTATTTTAATTAATACCAGATTGTTTCTACTGTTGTGTAAGTGTTAATTTTTATGGTATTAATGAATTTTTGTGATTATTTCAGGTATCCCTTGACGTTCAGCCTCGCTTCGAAGAAGAATTTTGTGGACTCAATTAACTTATCCTCTTCGGTATGTAACAAAATCTTTGAAAAATATTTCATTTTCCATATAACATAAAATAGAAACAGAAATTCGGTTACATTTCAATATTATGTTTAGTAATTCTAACATTTATCTGTCCACAAAGGCTATTTATTTATTTCTCAGATATTTCGAACATTTCCTTTCTACTTTTCTCTCTCGCGAACATTTTTCTATTTTTCCCTTTCATGATCATGACATGCACTCCAACAAATAATCCATTATTTTGTATCCCGGGCAAAGCCACTGTCTCTATCAAAGAGTCGAGCTCCGAATACTATAGGAGGAATTTTACGTACTTGGATCTTTATTTTGGTTTTGTTGTCGTATATCTTTTCGTCGGCCGCTGTGTTTCCAGTTCTTAGATATGCTTGGGTAGATTAAATTGACTTAATGGCTTCAGTGGTCTTTTTTCATTATTGTGGTTGAATTAAGAACACAAATTGCGTCCTCTGGATCGCGTTTTTATTATATTGCTTGGGTTATGTCGCAAGAAATTGTGTTTAGTGGTATGAATTGTTAGGTTAAATGAGTTGGGCAGAGGCGCGGTGAAAGAAATAAGACCAGGGATTCTCAAACACAGATTTATTAACATAGACACAGGAGAAAAACATCCAAGACAGTAAGTAATAAGATCTCATCACAGTTCGACAACGGATCTTCGTCGTCTGTCAGAGGTTAGACTCGCAGCCGCCCGCTACACGTACTGGAGTCACGTGAGCATCGGATGCATCCAGTATCAACATGAATTTTGTTTGGCAAACGTTTGTCAATTTCATCTGTTGTGTATATTGTCTGTATAAGTAATATATCCTGCGAGTTTAAATTGATCCTGTGCACATCTAATATTTGTTTAGATCGGTGGTGCCTATAGGAATCTTAGGGGAAATAGTTAAAGAAACATATGTTCTTCAAGCTAGCAGCCCTCGGAATGCGAGCTAAGCGGACGCTTGGGGGAATAATGGCACTCATTTTAATTTTAGTTGGTTTTATACGCGATATTATGATAAGATGTATTTAAAGAAACAGTAGAAATAGTTTGGGCAAAAGAGAATAAAAAAAGTGTATTAAAACGACAGTTTAAGCTGTGCAACTTTTTGATAGTCAGGCTTAAGCAAATCAGTTCAGTTATAGTTAGACGTTCTCCTGAAAATGAAAAGACACAATAGAGAAATAGCATATAAGGAAGGGCAACCGTCTGCCTTGATCGAATGTGTTCAGTCTAACATATCTAGCCAAGTCCATGAGTTAAGGAATCATGATAAAGTGTGGCATGTGTTGATAAAGCTGACCAAAACATCTAGGTAGCACCTGAGGTAGAAATGTAATTTAGTTTATATATATAAGAATAGATTGCGTTCCAAAAAATCTTTCTTTAAATTACCCACATTTCTATTTTTCTTGGAAGAAAACTTGTAAAACCTTCAGCAACCAGCCTAATTACAGAGAGTAATTCATTGCTTTTCCGCACATCGGTCTACTAGTTTTTGAAAAGTATCGGTTATAAGTACAAGCAGAGGATACACAATCCATAACTTTCTTCCTCCGATTCATGCTCTTTAACCATGCCAATCCACTAGGTCGCTGCTGGCCAAAAGTATACTGAAACATTACAGGCGTTAATTGAATATTTGACGATAATTGATCTTATTGATATTTGAATATTTTATGATAATTGATTTTATTGATAACTGAATATTTGATTAAAATGATTTGACTAATTCAAAACATTTACCTACATTTACGAATTTTGTCTAATTTACGAACCTAAACATTTACGAAATTCTTTTATCTTAATGTTACATAAAACTTTTTATAATTTTTCTAATAATTCCACTAGTAATTTCTAGAACCTGATTTGATTCTTGAAGTTGATACAGTGATACTTATCAGCAGCAGTTAGATTAAAATCCAAAATTCTGCCGTGAAGCCCAATTTTCTGAAGTAGCTCTCAAAAGTTTTCGAACTGCGTGCTTCACACCTCCGAAGTTGCACCAGTCGAACTCTCCAACGAAATTATTGAAACAGAAAACATAATTTGCACTTAGGTAATTAGTTTCCCCAAAACTTTTCCTGAGCCCATTTGTATACATTTCTAAATAAATTACTTATTCGCATTAGTTTCGAAATAATTAGTCCAAATGCCTTAAGAGCCTCGCCCTTTCAATTTCGATAATTATTTAACCACTGGGGCTCCTCTTAAAAGTACTGCTGCCGAAGAAACAAATATAAAGCCTCAAAGAATGGTACCTGCGAAGACCAAAATTATTCACCAATATTCAAATAACATTTCATCCTCCCTAATACTCTTAAATATCTTCCCTTTTCTTGGAATGTGCTATTCTCTTTCCGAAGCGAAAGACAAAGAAATGTACCAGAGTCGCACATGGGTGATGGGCGCGACTTAAAACGATTTAGAGGCATTTAAGATCTTTGGAGCATTAGCATTTAAATTGGGTTTCACGTGGATTCTGTAGAAGGTTGTATTGAGTTTGAGGGGAGTTTTTGTTCGGCCTCTTTTCGCTTTCTCCTTCAAAAATGTTTCGACAGTTCTGTTTCCATAATTTTTCCACACTCATTAATTTGGAAGCATTTTTTTCCCGCATGCCCATTGAACAACATCTTTCCCCTCTTTTCTTGTTGCAGTATTATCCCGATCACGCTTGCTTTATGAAATGATTCGAGAAAACATCTTCCTTTTGAAAACGAAAAAAGAGATGTTGCCATTGGAAGTTTTGAAGTTAATCGAAAGCATCCTCCAGTCCATTCATTTGGCGATGTTTGCATATATTTTTTTTCTTTCTTTTCCGGAATCGGGAACTCTCCCGCCAGATGTACATTAATCATACTTAAGGATGGTATTTCTTGTTTTTTCTGCTCACTGCTCTGCATTGTAAATGTGAATTTTCTGTAATCGAATTGCATGTATGGTTCGGTGGACGCATCTGGAACACTTCTAACGGTTGGAGTTGGAATTAATTCCAAATTCTTGAGCATATTTATGTTTCTCTTTCTCGGCGGGAGCCAAAAAAGATCCAACCGTAGATTTATTCCCTGGCGCCTTTCTCGTATGCGATGTGTAGTAGAGAGAAAGTATTGCAAGAGTCAAAAAATTCGACCTCGTATGCGATGTGTAGTAGAGAGAAAGTATTGCAACAGTCAAAAAATTCGACCTCGAAATTTTGTTGAATCTCCATGCTTTAGGCCTCCCTGAACCCGAAGAAAACCTTTTTTGGTATTATGTCTGTCGGTCTGTGTGTAATTCAGAAACGAGACGAGCTAGACGAATGAACGTTGGTATATGGTTTTTACACGAGAAATGTAGATTTGTATCAAGTTTCGAAAGGACTCCGGCAATTGGAATACTGTCCGTTCATCCATATGCAGGTGAACATAGTAACGTCAATACCGAAATGGGAAATCGATACAGTGTGGCATATTCCCCGAATTATGAATGAATATCAAATTTGTACCAAATCCTCAACTGGTGGATTGTCAGTCAGCCTGTCTGTTTGTGTGCATGGGAAGCTCAACTAACTAGACATGTGAAATTTAGAATGTGGTTTTGACACCCACAATTTGTAGATCTGTGAGGAGTTTGACGCGCAACATCCTCCAGACCACGTCTCTGGTGGAATCGAGTCTGGAACCTGTTCCTTCGATCTCGAATCCAAAATCTTACCATCAGACCTCTCATAAATAAGCTAATTTCTTTCAAAACTGTTTGTTCGGCGTTTTGGGAAAAGACAGCTATAATTTTAGTCGCAATTGAAGAAACGTTAGGTTTGATATCATTAGAAAAGTACTTGGTCATATAACCACTGCACAACGCAAGCACGGGACAAAGTGGAATATGTGCTTTGTCATTATGTGATCATTTTATGACTATTTGTATAGTTTGCATTTCACTTGTTCTGAAGTGAAGTTTGTATTTTACTTGTTTTGCACAGTGCATAAAGCTTTCAATGTATTTTCAGTTTTATTAAATGACTCTTGCAGATGATACCTAATGTTTCATGCTGACTAATATTTCCTGTCAGTAAAATCAGTAATAGCATCAGAATTTATGTATCTGCTAAAACAGTTTGGGTTTCTTTACTTGCGTATTTAATAGTGATTGTTACAGAGGGTTAAACTTTCACACTCTTTTGTCTTTGCAGAATTATTAGGTCATCATACTAAATAGGTTGTATGGACCGGATAGAAGTGTTTAACATTCGATATTTTGTGGGACTGTGGTTTCGAGGTCCTATTCCACGAAAAATCCCCCGTGTATTTGATGTGGTGCATGCTAAATATATCGTTAGGTGTCATACATCGTCGCTAGTGTGTGATGAAGTAAAAGTTTGGAGAGTAGATAATTAACTCAGTTTTCGTCTTCTAATCGCAATTCAAAATTACCTAATACGTCTCACCTTAGACATTTTCGAGTATCGTGGGTTTGAAATCCTATTCTACAAAAACTCTTCCGTGTATTTGATCTGTTACATGCTAAATCTGTTGTTAGGTGTCAAACCCCCCACGCTAGTGTCGTATAGGGTTGGACAGTGGATAACTAACTCAATTGTCCTCCGAACGCGGTTAAAAATTACCTTGTCCATCTCTAAGCAACCCTTGTCTGCCTTCAAAACGAGACGTAAAACTAGAAGAAACAAAGTAATCGCACCCAAGGAATAAAATTTCTCACTGCAGATATTTGCAAAGAATAAATACAATAATTTATCAAAAAATGAAATGGATTATCAACACTTCAGAATGAAAAACGGAAAATAAATTGTGAAAATTATCGCTTAAAATTAATTAATTTTGAAAGACAAAAGAAACATTTTTATAGCTCGAAAAATTCTATTCTTAGATTTGTTCATTTTAATCTCAAAAATAGAATTTGAAATAGAAGTATTTATTTGATGTTACTGGAAAATAAAGATAAAAAGGGAAATTTGATGGAATAGTGAGTAATTGTAATTTTGAGTCAATTTGAAAGAAATATTGAAATTTGATTAAATATAAATAAAAAGAAACTAATATTTTTTATCAGTTATATATAAAATATTTGGTGTAGACTCAAGTTAAAGAAATAACTTTAAAAATTCAAAACAACTGTTCGTAAAAGTTAAAAACGAAGATGATGAAAAACGATTTCCACTTAAAAAGGGTTGTTTGTGTTTACCTTAAAATTTCTCAGAAATTTTTAAAATACAGGATCTAAACAAAACAAATTGTAAGTAAAATAACGAAACTGTGACTGATAAATGTTAACACTTATTACTAGATACTAAAAATAATTTTAAAAGGGTTGTTTGTGTTTATTTTAAAATTTTGCAAATTTTTTTAAATATTTAAGGTAAATAAAAAAATTGCCAGTAAAATAAGGAAGCTGTGATTGAAAATTTTTGATAAACTCTTATTACTGAAAACTAAAAATATTTTATTTGTTTTTCGTCCTATGAGATCTAAAACTATTTTCCTCTATTCTTTCATTTTCTTCTACCTTAACATTTTTTAAAGACCTTTTCAAAAAAAACAAAAAACAATGTTACGCCTTTTTACTATCCTCCAAAAATTGTTCAGAAATCGTTATGTTTATAATATTCTTGCTTATTACACTACATACTAGAAAAGAAAACTTTGAATACTTTTAATTAACTTAAAGAATTCTAAAAAACATTTATTTTAAGAATTCCGGTAAAAAATAATTTTCTTACGTAAGATAGTGTTTTGATCTCATTTTTATTAAAAACAATTTTTTTAACAGCATCACCATTAAAAACAATCAAGTTAGAACAAGCAACTCACTTTCCACATATATGTTAGAGAATTTACATTGAACTTTTTTCATCATCGTATAATTAACATTCCTTTTCCCTCGGTGATTTTTTAATGAATTTTGGAGATTTTTTTTTTTTGCCATCCTGCAGTGAAAACATGATAAAATATGTATACACAGAAAATTCACAGAATTCTTCCATAAAAGATAGCTATTAAATAGCAAGATACTAATTTTATTTTTACTTACTTCTTATACTTTTTAACCTTTTCTGCTTTTTTTATTTATTAGATTTAATACATGGTCTGAAGCCATCTATCTTTATTAGCCCTTTTTACATTTCCCAGTCTTTTTTCGTGTGTTATCGTCTTGCTACATCATCTTAAGACTTTCATTTAACAACTTCTTAGAGAAGTGTACAATTTTTCGAATTTCTTTTTCAGAACAAGTGGTATTATCACAACCCTTGCGAATAATCCGCGCGATTTATTTTATATGTCTAGATTTTACGCGACGTTCCCTTTATGGATCCAGAAGTTTTATTACAGAAAAGTGTTTTGAATTTTCTGCCTTTGAAAGATAACTAGTGAGCTTGGATACAAGCAGAACCAAATTCTATGGCAAAAAAATATATTTTGTTTTTCCTATTCATAAAATATATCCATTTTCTTCATAAAAAGTGTTTGACATTTATTTACTGAGGGTGATATTGTTAGAGTTATACTTTCTTTTTTTTATGGTTTTGAATTCGATATTGGTGATTGTTAATTTTCTTCCAGTAATTTACTATGTTCCGAATTAGACGACACTGTAATACCGGATCTTTATTCATTTATATAGTTTGCTCTGGACTATGAAATTGTTTTAGTATTGTAAATAGGACACAATTACGCAATTATGAACCATCTACAAGACACTCTTTTAAAATTTAACTGTTTTTGCCAGACATTACTGAAACCAGAGGGAATGTTCTGTCTTTGGCTTTCTCATATATTTCCGCGTTATAACACGTTTTATGATTGGCCTCATCGTATAATAAAGATAACTAGATAAAGATAAAGATAATAAAGATAACTAGATAAAGATAAAGATAATAAAGATAACTAGATAAAGATAAAGATAATAAAGATAACTAGATAAAGATAATAAAAATAACTAGATAAAGATAATAAAGATAACTAGATAAAGATAATAAAGATAACTAGATAAAGATAACTATTTCGAACATCTTCCTTTTAGAAGAATGTAGGGAATGCTTATGCATCCCGATTGTAAGTGTGGCGTAACAGCTTTACACATTCTTACTGAATGCCCACATTTTAATGCCCAGCACTTATTTCAGTATCAGACTTCTGCAGTGATGTTGAAAATGTTACTTGGCAGATACCCACATGTTGGCCTTTTTGCCTGTTTAATCCTTTGCACTTGGAAAAGTAATTAGATGCATAATTATTCACTGAATATAGGGGCATATGATCAAATTAATTGATTATTTTTCGAAAAATTAATCTGCGACTTGTTACAACTAAGGAGGTGTTTGTTTTTTTTAATATCGAAGTCAAGAAACGTCAATGATTCACAGTCAAGAATGATTCCTAAAAGGCGACATCCGAGTGCAAAGTATGTTGTCCATAGGATTTTATACCCTTATTTAAAGTTAATTTTATGTTTTATTTTGGCCTTTTGTACTTCATTATCACTTTATCTTGTGATTGCGTTGAACCACTCTGAAACTGTTTTAACTGTGTATATTGCTGTGTAAATTTCTTAAAGGAAAGTAAAGACTTGTTTTGGGACAATATATTGGCTCTTGCGCCAGTAAGCCCAACCCAAATCAATCCTTTTAGCCAATTGGGTCCAAAATTTGATACAGATCTATAGTTTTCAAATATCATTTACTTAGCTCGTTAAATTTTTTGAGTTAACGTGTTCATTATTTTTTAATACCTTAGACAGGCAAACAAATATAATTTCAAAAATATTTTTCCGGACTCAGGGAAATCTAAAATTTGAAGACATATCCAAATCTCTAGGTTGCATACATTGTATACGAGAAAGTGAAATTGCATCATAGCAACTTTCCATGGTGAATTATTACATTATAACTTGTATGTTGAGCAGCCGATTGTTGATTCCATTTTGCAGAGATTCTGGGCTCTTTCGGGTACAGCTTGCAATGATTAATCCAAAATCCATAAATTTGTGTTTGATTCTCTATTGTACGTAACGTTGGCGTTACACGAAAATGAAACAATGTCGTTTTCTAATAAAATGCTTTGCATCAGGCATTAAAGTTACTGTTCTTTCACAGATAGAAAATTGTACGTAAAGTAAATTGTAACGAAAAGAACTAATGTAAATCAACATTTCAGTACGAGTGCGCACTTGAATTGATTTTCTTGCAATTAACGTTGTAAAATATTGCATTAGCAAAGTGAACCACGTGTTGTTTGTTTTTCTATAAAACATTAACATTTTCTAAAGAAATGCTTTGCTAGGGGCATTAAAATGACTGCTATTTCACAGTTAGAAAACTATATGTGAGATAAACTTGTAACAAAATAATGCGTATCTATCTACATTTCAGTGCGAGTGTGTACTTAAATTGATTCCCTTGCTATTAACGTTGTAAAATATTGCATTAGCAAAGTGAACCACGTGTTGTTTATTTTTCAATAAAGCATTACCATTTTCTAAAAAAATGGTTTTCAAGGGCAGTAAAGTGACTGTTATTTCACAGTTAGAAAACTACACGTGAGATAAACTTGTAACGAAATAATGCGGATCTATCTACATTTCAGTGCGAGTGCGCACTTAAATTGATTTGTTTGCAATTAACGTTGTAAAATATTACATTAGCAAAGTGAACTACGTGTTATTTATTTTTCAATGAAGCATTACCATTTTCTAAAGAAATGCTTTGCAAGGGGCAGTAAAGTGACGGTTATTTCACAGTTAGAAAATTTACACGTGAGATAAACTTGTAACGAAATAATGCGGACCTATCTACATTTCAGTGCGAGTGTGTGCTTAAATTGATTCCCTTGCTATTAACGTTGTAAAATATTGCATTAGCAAAGTAACCACATGTTGTTTTCACTCCTTTGGCAACAGGATCTCGTTCTGTAATGAATACGCGAACAACTTTCATTTTGTTACTACATTGCCGTCATTAGTTGCTGTTGAAGGTAAGTATGCAGGCTATAATCACAGCTCTTGGGCAGCTTTTACGCCTACATTGGACGATCTATTGCTGTCTACAGAGCCATGGCGTCGCTTGCTTTCGGTCTTGTCTGATGTCCGCCGAGAATAAATAACTCCAACGCAGGAAAGATGCTGTGAATAGTCCAATTACTCTTGTCATGTGACCATCACTTAGCGTGATTATGCATTTCCCCCTCTGGATTTTTTTCCTATCATTCCTCAGCAAGGGATGGCAGTTAGGAATGACTGTCATGGAGGAGAATTTGAGAACATCAACCTACGCCAGAATTGAAGGCAGCGATTGGTACGGAAGTGTTGCACTCGGAGATGGAAGAAAATTTATTGTTATATAGTGGCGAATCCGGGAGGGACAATGGGGCTTCAGCCGCCCCCCCCCCTCCGAACTAAGTCAGAATTTTTTATTTAATTTAAAATCACTACAACTATTTATTCTTAATTTCCCTTTTAAAAAAAATAATATAAACGTGACAATATTGCTTTCTGTCTTGACAGGCTCTAAAATTTTCCTACTTTTGTAGTCATTCCACTTGTACTTGTAGCGTTGACGCGATCGAAGACATTTGTCTAGTTATTTAATTGTATTTTTTATTAAATTATCGAAATTATTGAATTGTTCTTTACGATTCTTATTGTCAGGTGAGTAAAGTTAAAGTGTTTTGGTTTACATACGCCATATGGTTTGACATTTGTCACGGCAATACAAACTTTTTATGACCTCAGCCCCCCTCCCCCAGACCCAAATTCTGGATTCGCCACTGTTGTTGTAGAAAGATGAATGTTTTTTCTGGAATTCGCATCTTGATATATTGCTATAAAACCTCTTTGGTCGTTCTAAGGACCGCTAGAAAACGGCGTAATAACGAGAACGGCATACTACAGAATCTTGGTTCAAAAAGGAGTAAATTGCTTATTTTAGCTGTATTGAAATTTTATAATTACTGTACATGCAACTGTAGCGTAGTATATTATTATGTTTAGGATTTTTGAATAATATTTATAGAGTTTAGAATATTATAAATTTTAAAAACTTCCTTAAATGACTGAACGACACTCAGTGCCAGCTCGTCCATTAAGGCTGCAGAGCTGCAGCGCTCCCTGAAATTTTTTTAAAATTTGTATTTTCGTTTTCAATCTTATTCGCTTACTTTTTCTCTCTGAGTTCCATGACTTATGAAAATGCAAAAAAGTAATAAAAAATTGAAAAGAGGACAGAAAATGAATCAAAAAGTAAGAGATTAACAGGTCTGAGCCGCAAAGTACTCTGCCCCCACACCAAAAAAAATTGTTCACTGCGCAGAAACTCCAGAGAAAAAAAGCAACCTTTTCTCCCTTTAACTTAGACGGGCTATGGGCTGCCGGGAGAGCAGCTCTGACTGGCACGGAGCCAACTAACCGAGAAAAAAATATCTCTTTATAATTTATTTTACTTTTTTTTTCCTCATTCCCACACAAAGTGGAAATCTCATTGGCTGTTTATGTGTTTTTGTTTCGGTTTGTGTTGCGTCGACAGAAACACATCTGCTTGATTAATTATTTGCTTTCTCTTGATAGAAGGCTAGATTTCTTTTGAAGAAGATATTCATTTTTGGAAGAGTGTTATCGAGTGAAGTGTGTGTGTGTGGAGCTCTGGTTTTTTTTTTCTTTTCTTTTTTTCGTCAGCAGAATCGTCACATCAACATTCACTTAACTTCCTGTTAGTAAAACTAGTAGTAAATGTCATATATGCTGGTTATTGAAAAAATTAAAAAAAAGAATTAAAGAATTAAGAATTAAATAAAGAAAGAAAGAATTAAAAAAATTGGCCTTCTGAAAGTTAAAGTAGCCTTCTGAAAATGTATTCATTTGAAAAATATTATCTGGCAGCCCTCCACGTTTCTGAGCTCACGAGCCGCCACTGACGACACTTAATGATAATGACTGCAGTAAGTATAGTATAAATATTCCTTGTTTCTTGAATTTTTATCGCAGAACATTTAACAAAATGGATGTAATGTCATTTTTTTATCATTTTATTATATAGAGAAAAATTTAATTGATTATTTTTATCGCAGTAGTCCTTTATTTGTAATCTAATTAAATCACTGTTACACTACATTCTTAAAGAAACTTTTATCCTATAGTGTTAAGCGAAGCACTATTAGATACCTCCTACTTGAAGCAATATTTTTAGACATAGAAATAAAACCAGACCGAGACAAAATGGCGTACAAACTAGCTACGTATTAAAGAGGTTTCACTGTATTTAGTTCTTTATTTTAGAAATTACTTCTACTATGCTTGTTCAGTTATCACTGGTTTTCATAAATTAAAGACAGATTACATTAGACTGAGTGTATCTTGTGAATAAAAGGCTCTGGATAAAATTTCATTATAGTGCCGCGGTAGTTGGAATACGTCATCTACAAGTAGCATAAAACTGAAGGTTTAAGAATAAGACCATAGGTTTCGTATGATAAATCTGAACTTGCCAATTCCTTAGGATGGCCTCTAAGAATCATTTACTAACAAAATTTGCGGATGGAGGGTCACTGGGAGGTTGGAGACAGGCCGAAATCGCGCCAGATAGTTTAATGTTACTCCTTTGGTAATTCATAGATTTTGATAGTAATTTCAAACCACAATTTTCTCTTAATTTGTTTGAGAAACTTCTGTAACCTGATAATTTTCTGTATATTTTATGCTCAAGTCATTCAGTCTTCATTCTTGTCTTATTCTTTTTCATCTGAATAAAATGATTAAATAAAATATAAAATAAAAACGAATCTTGGTGAAATATTTACTACTCCCAATCCAATCAGCATTCCCGACATGCTATAAATGGACCTACTCTACCTACTTACCTCTTTTCGCCGAAAACACCACATCCTCAGGAACGTTCCACACCAAATTAAGACACAAACAATTCCCCGAACCATTTCCTTCACACTAAACAACAATAGTTAACCAGAAACACTGCAGGGAGGCTAAGCCCTACCTTTTCCATGCATACCTCCTATCTCCACTCCATCTGCCAGTGTATCCAGAAACCTGTATCCAGGCAGGCAACCTACCCTCGAATTAACTAACTGTGAGAAGAAAGGATAAATAAAGCTTATCTCTCCGTGGCGATCGGCTCCGCATCTCATTTAGAGGCGCGCATCCTGATAATAGGGCAGTGAAGAAAATGCCCTCATCCCCTGCCTAGACTGCAGAAGCATCTTTTGCTTTGTCTGCCTGTGCCTGCATTTTATTGTGATGCTGCGCGCGTTGAGGGGTCGTCGCGGAATGCAAGGATTAAGAGTTTTAGATCTCTTAGATGGTGGTGAGCGTGTTAATATGAATGCAAATGTGTGCCTGTGTTAAGCTTTTAAAGATTGTGGTGTACTAAAGGTGGGTTTTGTCCTGGGAGGTTGGTGAGATTTATTTTCTGGTTCTATTGGATATGGACGAGTTTTCTGTTTTGTTTATGTGGGGTAATGTAGAACTTCCGAATTCCGGCGCAATGCTGCGACAATGGGAATTTTCAAAATTTCAGCACTCTCAAGATGTTTATTAATGTTTAAAGTGTAGTTTTTTATGTTGTGGCTTAAATATATTTTGAAAATATTACATTTGGTGTCCCTATTGTTGTAGCTCTCAATATTTACTTAAAATAAGATCAACATTCTGTCGAGAGACTGCCGTAATTGTTCGTTATTGCTCTTTTTGGCGACTGCTAAGGCTTCTTTAGCACTTAAATTTGTAACCAAGCGATTTAGCTAATTACAATCATTCTATTTGGAACTTATCCGTTTTAAATAAAAAAGAATTAAACGAACTCAAAGTACACGGAATTCAACGCTTTGCGTAATAAAGACAGAACTGGTTCGTACTTGGGAAAAAACTGGTTCGTACTTGGCGCTTGATACAGTAACCCAGCGGTTCCCAACCTGTAGGCAGCGGCCAACAAGTGGGCCGCGGAAAATAGTCAAGAGTCGAAGAGTCTGTAGTGGGGCCGGGGGGGGCCCAGAATTATTTTATTTTTTTTTTTAAGTATGTAAAAACGGGGAATAGGAATTCCTTTTGTCTAGTGGTTAAGATACTGATTTATATACATCACAGAATAGAATGGCTCAGCCCGGTGCACTACAAGTCTATATATGCAGACTTGTACATATATACTCGTATCTGGAGACAAGAGTGTCTCTATATATGTATCATATGTGTTTATGTGTATATGTATTATATGCGTGTATTATACGTGTTTGTATTTTTTTGCTTGCATAGTGGGCCTCGTTAGTGGGCCACAAAATATTTTTTACACAACAGGTGGCCCGCGCAATCATAAAGATTGGGAATCGCTGCAGTATACAAACGGATTTGGCGGTTGCTTAAATCGGAGAGTTACCAGGAAACGATCTATGAATCCAAAATATACAAAACTGAAAACTCGTCCATATAGTATTAAAACAGAACTAACAGAGGGGGAAAGTAGGGGGGTTAGATGTTACAAAGTCTAGTCTTAGGATGCACTGCCAAGACAAAATAGTAGTACACGTTTTACTTTATAACACTAAATGCGATCAGAAAAAGGGATGAAAAAAAAAATACTATGCCCTGTTAGCCAGTTACGCCACTGGGTATGAATGATATGAATAATGTGCTGGATGAAAACAATCAAAGCAAATCTGTAATTGTTCTATTGTTGAAAAATGATTTCTTTATTGATTTTCTCGAATACGAAAAGATAAACATAGAACTCAAAGCGAAAGTATTATTTAATTTAATTATATATTAACGTCCCGTTTTTAAACAACACGAGGACTATTTTGGGATGGACCTTATAATCTTGGACCTCTGTCAGAAGACGAGGACGACACCTGAGATGCCCCCGAAAAAACTTCCACACCAGCGGGAGGACGTTTGCCCCCCCCTTACGTATGAATTAAATTGCAAAATGCCCAATACACGATGGATCTTCAGTGGAATTGAATTTCAAACCTGGAAACTTTCCGACTCCAAGGTCTACACATTACCACTACGCCATCGCTTCCATGAGAAATTATTGTAATCGTTCGAAAATTCGACCTCGAAATTTTGATGAATCTCCATGTTTTTGACCTCCCTGAATCAGAAGAAAAAAGAACATTATTGGAATTATGTCTGTCTGTCCATCTGTGCTTATGAGAATGCGATATCTCAACAACGGAGCAGCCAAAGAAAGTTGAAGTTGGTGTGTAAACCAAAATTATCGATTTGTATGCAATTTTAAACCAAATCGGTCATCAAGAAGAGATATTGTTCCAAAATGCATAAATAGTTCTCATCGCCAAACAATGAAACTAAACACATCATATTGTGGAATGGCACGAGAAAATTGAGAGGGGAACACTTCCAGTTTTTTCCATCTGTAAACCTGGTTGAGGATAAATAGAAAGTCCAAAAAGTGTGTGAATGAGACCTATTCATTTTTAGTAAAGAGTCGGAGCTATCACTAAGAATATCTACTGCAAATATTTTAAATGAAGGCATCGATGCTAATCTATTTAAAATAATTCAGTAACGTACCTATTCTGGTTAAAATGTGTTATAAGTCAAAAAATAAAATATTTACTTTCATCCAAATTTATTCAATATATTCCTTTATTAGTATAATTTTATGCACCTATTCCAGTTAAAATGTGTTGTTAGTCAAAAAATAAAATATTTACTTTCATCCATATTCAGGGCCAGATTTCCCATAAGGACAGTCTAGGCCATGGCCTGGGACGCAACAATCGGAGGGCACAAATATAAAAGAAATTACAATAAAACATTTACAAATTTCAGAATTATTTTGGAAAGATCATATAAAATACTGTTTTTCAAGCTCATCTATACTAATTAAATGAAATGGCTGCGCATTTACATTGCCTATCTCTATAGTTGCTAAGAATGCATCAGAGCAAGGGGTGTAGAATTAAGTGCTTTGGCCTAGGACACAGAATTAGGTGCTTTGACCTAGAACGCACAATTAAGTGTTTTGGCCTAGGACGAAGAATTAAGTGTTTTGGACTAGGACGCAGAATTAAGTGTTTTGGCCTAGGACGCAGAAACGTATAAATTCGTCCCTGTCCGTATTTATTCGATATATTCTTTTATTAGTATTTTATATGTAAGGATATTTTTCTCTCTGCGACGCTTTTTATTTATTTTTTATTAACTATGGCTCTTTTTCATTCTTTTCTCTCACGGGCAAAAAAAAAGTGTCAGAATCGAATATCACACACATGCAGCCCAATTAACTCTAATAAATTAACCATCACGCATCCATTCGTCAATGATGTCATTACGTTTGCATCATTACTCGAAGCAACCAATCGTTAAAGGCGATACAAGTCGAATTCAGGTGGCAAAAGCGAATTACTGCTGGTAATCGGATAACAGCTTGCTTGAGCGTGTTCGCTCCCCAATTAGACTGCTGCCTTTGCTTTTGTACGCAAATGGTCCTGGTTAATCACATTTAGAGACTGGCTGGCTAGCTGTCCTGTAACTTTTTCATTTTTGGAAAAGAAAGGCGATTGGTGCTTTGATCTCGAAATGGGTGACAGGCGGCGTCTTTCAATTAATTCTTCATAAATCATCGAACAGAAGTGAAAAAAAATTTGCAAGCGATTATTTTAATTGTTTTTCCTCCCGGTGGCATCAGCAGCCACTCGTTTCTTCTTCTTCATCTGAAAGAGGACTCGTGCTGGTAGAAAAATAATGAGGATTCTGTATCTTCAGATCTTTAATATATATCCAGCTCGTGTATTAATGAATGAAAGGAAATGAATTAACGTGGGAAACATTATTTTAAATTCTTAATGATGATGGGAAAAAAACATAACTTTTATTTAAAGGACTAGGGGGGAAAAGTGGACGTTCATTAAAGGAAATATAAATGAAAAACTAATCAAAGGACTGGAGATAGAATGTTAAAAAAAATAAATAGGGGACATGTTAATATTTTTTTTATTTTGAATCTTTTCCGTTGGATTTTATAAAAAGAAGTGATTAATTTGCTAGTGAAAGATTGCAAATTAGAGGAAATGACATTTGTTTGCTCCGAATAAATAGAATTTGTGCTGATCCGGTAGCTCTTTAATGAGTATTTAATTTAAATCATCCGAATATTCTATGCTCAAACAGCTCTGGAAGGTCGTATTCCAATCCTGTTTACTCTATGTTAACATCCTTTTTCAACCCCATTTTTAAAGCCTATTTGGTTGCTGCTATCTTTTTTTTCGGGGGGGGGGGGTGGCTATCGATTAACGGAAATGAAACCACTTTTATGAAGGTCAAACGGAACATTCCAGTCCTTATATATTACGTAAAACTTGACGATGTATTATGTTAAGATTAGATGTAACGTGCAAAGCTTGAATACTGGGAAGCAGGTAAGACGGAAATTTTTATGAAAACCCTCCCACTGGAAAAGAATTAAATCTATTATGTAAAGCTAGAATGCTGATAAATAGAGAAGATGGGACCTGTCGATGATTCATGGTCATGTTTTTACATATATTCTATTCCTTTTTAGTTTGGTATCTTACTTGAAGATTCCCGTGGAGCGTTTTAACTGCAGGAAACTTTCATTTGTAGTACAAACCTTAAAAGTAATGTAAAGTGCAACATATTGCATTCTGTCTCGCGTATAAAAATTAATACATTTGTTGGCCTATACAGTTCTGAACTTTTTTCAGGAATAATGAAGAACAGACAAATATAAAGAATGCGACATTCTAATTAATTCCAAATGTGATTTTGACTTCAAAATTTAGTCTTAAGAAGAAGAAGTTTTAAGGGGAGTTTCCATTTGTTTCTACCTCAGAGAAATGAATATTGCAATTCTGATTCAAGGTCCTCACCTGAGAGGTGATATTATTGTCTTTGCTTCATGGAACCTTAATAGTTACACTTGTATTGCAAGTTGGGCTGGTTTCGTTCGCCCAGATGATTTCCAGTGGCGGTTTTTCACACAGGTGCTAGAAGTGTACGCCTCGTGCCTCTAGACTCTGCTATTCAACGCACATCGCAGTGGTAAGCCAAAGGCGAATTTGCGACAGTGGGTAGGGAGAGGGACCTTACCGAATATTGCGCCTTTATCAATGTTGAAGGAAAACGCAATTTATTGGGGCCGCAAACCCCACAACTTGCATGTCTTGATGCATGACAGACATGAGGGAGATGGATTTCACTTGTTGTTTTGCACCTTTGACCTCGCATTGTCCAAATTGCCACTTACGACGGATAAGACCGGCATCAGGGCCTTGTTAGTTTTGATCGGAATTAGGGATTTAAAGACGAATCCAGTAATCATCTTGATCGTGAGCTGATATCCCTAGTGATTGTTTCTGTACGACCATCCATTACTGCTTATCCTTAATTGTTAAGGGAATCCAGTGCATTTATAAAACAAGAAGTTCTATGCCGAAAAACCACAAGACAATCAAAGCTTCGTTCTGACAGACTTACTACCTCGAATAACGGGATTTAATAAACTTACCAACATGGTCGATCCAGTTCATGTCTCATGCTTCCGAAAGGTTCTATATTAGGACCAACCTTGCACCGTCAGCAGAGAATTAACCAACCTAACCCTAACTTTTTAATTAAGTTAAAGTTAAGTTGTTTAACTTTTAAAGTTAACATTAGCTTTTAAGGTTAACATTAACTTTTAAGGATAAAATTTTTTAAGAGTTTTATATTTTGAGGTAAAAGTTAAATTTTTTTTCTTTCAATTATTTTTCTTACATCGTTTTTGTTTTAATATTTTTTTTTATTTCAATAATTTAGAATCCAACTTGCAGAAGTTTCCACTTGCTTTGCGTCACACACTGAATGTCCTGCTAATGCAAACGCGAATCTTGGAATCTGCTGAAGGACTTGCGTCGAAAGTATGCAACTTTTCTCCCACGAATTGTTCGTCTCTGTCATTCTTATACCATGAATAAAGGATTGTGTTTTCAACATTTGATTTTCAAAAGTTTAAAACCGGACGATGTAAGTCTTTTCTCAGCGATAGGAAAGTATTTTTTTCCTCCTTCCCAAACAACAAATCGGATTTACTATAAAGTTCCTAAAGTGGATATTTCTCTGAAGTCGCACCACTTCGTACTTTTTAGAATAATTTTTCCTTCTACTTCTTTCATCGGGTTTTTTAACTGAGCTGCTTTTTCTGTTGTAAAAAGAAAGCTTTTTGTCCCTCTCAAAACTTGAAACAAAATATCCTCCGAAACAGAATACTTGGCATTTTTTTTTCAGAATGATGTAGCAAAAAAAAATTAGTTGTGGGGAAAATATGCACGTGTTACTGAGAATAAAAGCCAAGTCGTGGAAAAGAAGAATGATTTTATCCAGAAGGTTCTTAAAAACATATTTATATATAGATGTATGTTTTTGTACGCACATAAAATGGAATGCTATTATTTCACAAAGAAAATTCGAAACCTGTACTTTTAGAAAGAGGGAAACGTCCTTCGCATATAAAATAGCGAGGTTTCAATGTGCCCTGTATGTATGTTTGTTGGAAATTTGTTTGTTTTTTAATGGAAAATAAGATTGCTTTCTCAAAAATTCTACCCACGGGTTATCACGATTTGATTTCTGGTCTTTGCGTTCGATGAAATAGAAATGTCGTCTGCGGATTGGTTATTTCTTTTCACTCAAACAACTAAAACGGATATAAAAACAAAGAAATGGAAGAATTTATTCCTGTCGAAACGTAAAACCGATATTTTCATTCGAAATCCCGACGATTGCTCCTTGGCTAATGTAACAGATATAGAAATACTCGAAGAAATTTTTTGTAAACACTACGTGGACTTTCAGCGTTGTTTTAGTTTTCTTAAAATTTTGTGCCAGGTTTGTGGTTATGGCTTGCTCGTCGTTTTTGTGAACTATGAGATACTTTTTTTTTTAGTTGAAACGCCAAGGAAATATGAAATAGACTATAGTTTAAATCTTCCTTTCACTCTTTTCTGTAAGTGACAGTGACAGTTGTAAACCATTTCTTGGAAAAATTAAATAACATGAGTTTAATTACAACAATTTCTAGCTTACTTCGATTGTTTACTTGCAAAATAAAAATCTAAAATTAGTCCCTGCGTGTTTATATTGAAGACATCTATTTACATATTCATTGTACTCGTGACGAAAGTTCTGATTTTTTAAAAATTTGCAATTGAGAATATCCTCAAAATTATATCTATGTTCCATTCATAACAACTTAAACGATACTTTAAAACTTTTTGAATCACCAAAATTGTTTGGATGCCCATGTAAATAGGAATCTTTGGAAAATCATTCTGTAGTAAGTTGGAATCACCAAAATTGTTTGGATAGCGATGTAAATAGGAATCTTTGGAAAATTATTCGGTAGTAAGTTGGACTGCGACCAGAGAAGCTGGAAGATGTATGCTGCTGCTGTAACTTCTCAGTGACGATTTATAATGTGAAATCAGTTTAGAAATCCTGAGTTTTTTCACTGCTGTCATTCTGCTGCCATTAATAGTCCCAATGCTGTTGCCAAAAATTAATCATGTAGTTCCAGGACTACTAAATTCAATATAGATTAACTAAACGGTGATTAAAATGGCTGATTCAACATTCACATGACTTACAGAATTCAGCAGGAAACTAATAAATTCTGCGGACATATAATCGCTAAATCGATATTACTAATAATATAGCTCGATCACGTTTCAGTCATTGATATTTATTTAAAAACACGCAAAGCCTTTATCCAAAATTTTTTAATCAAACTGTTCTTTAGTTAATGGTCAACTTTATATGTGTAGAAATCTCAAAAAAAAGAAGCTCAACCTATTAATTTTCAAACCAAAAAAAAAGAGAGAGAGAACTTTTAAAAGAAATCTTCTCCTTTCTCTGTTTACCTTGAAGGCTTCGTTTCAATTTTTAAAATTTTAATCAATAATAATTAGTTTTTTAAAATCATGTTATTATGCCAAGCTAGCTGTAAAAATATAACCAAATGGAAGTTTTTGCAATAACAGGGTAACTATATCATTACTTCAAGGTGACTTATTTTAATTAATATACGAATGCCTACGGTGTAAATGGCTTATGTAAAAACCCATTTTTAATGTCCTTTAATAAAAACCCAATTTAGTGAATAACTAATGGCGCTTCTTCATCATGGTGGAATTTGAAAAGAATTAATTATGTTCCCTGCCCCTTCTGTTATCAAGTGCAATTAATTGAGTGTCGTATTAGCTTAAGTTTACTGTTCCGAGATTTTATTTAAGCTTTAAAAAGCTTTTTAAGTCACGTTTCTTCACAGTTCTTTGCTCTTTTTAATAAAAAAGGCGGAAAAAAGAGACTTAAAACTGTAATCTCAAGAGTATTGAGACAAAAAGTCTTTACGTGTTTTCTTATTTAGATCAGATCCATTTAAAACAGCGACTGATGAAATAAAAAATCTAGAAAAAGGGTATATGTAGAGGGTTTTTTTTTCGGTTGTTTATATGCATTAAATGAAATACACCCTAATACTTGACATTAAAAAAAATAAGGCATATGATATGAACACACGCTTGGGATTTATTTTTAAAAACTCCACGTGCTTTCAATTTGGATGAATTCTTTTTTAGTATATCATGAAACTGAAAAGATTATAACAATGAAAAAAATTAAGTGTTTAAATAGTACGCTTTTATTAGTATAATAAAAAGTAGTAAATCATTTTTTATGAAAAATATGGAGGTCAAAGTAAAATTCGTAAAAGTGCAAAGTGCTAATATAAATTCTCTAAGTAAATTGGAATTTTAATTACATTCATATTAAATTTTAATTTTTGATGAATGTTTAAGGATTTTTTTCCTTTGATGTTCATTAAAGCTCATTTTCTGCTTCTGTTGTTTTCAACGCCTAGTGCTTTTTAATTTGACATCCAGATTTGTTGATAAAAAACATTACTTTTTGCGTTTTAGTACAAAAATAAAAATATGCTTTTTAAAAACTTTTTTATTATTTTCCACTTTTCAATCTTTGATATATTTCTAAACTCATGATTATAATTATTATGGAATCTTGCAACCAGTTTTTTTCAAATTCAATACCAGATGGTGCCTTTTTATTGAATCAAAACTAAATAAAATTAAGCGATTATCTGAAAATTCAGTTCTGAAAATATTGAAATATTGTATTGTCACGAGGAACACTCAACTTTACAGAATTCCAGAACTCTAGCGCAGAAGGAAGTGGGTGAAAAATTGGTTACAAAATTCCATCTTGGAAAAACATGAAATAAGTCAAGTTAAATAAATAAAAACGTGTAAGAAAGAAAAAAATCGGGAAAAAGTACTAAGAACACACTAAACTTCAAGCGTTAAACTATCCTCAGCTTAGTTAAGAAATCTTAATTTAAAAGAATCGTATTTTTATACGATCCGTTTTAAAGAACATGTAAACAGTTGTTGATGATGTAATTCATGATTTTAAAACATTTTATGTTCTTCTTAACCCTCTGAGCGGCGCAAACGTCTTTTTACGTTTATCATGTTCAGTTCAAAAGCAGATAGCTCGTATTTATATGTATATTTTCTTAAACAATCATGGATAAAGTATTCTTAAGATTTCAGAGATATAATTAAATATAAAAAAAAGATCGATTCATTTACTTTAAAAGCTAAGTTTTCTAACTTCTAGCTAAAAGTTCAAACTAATTGGGCGCTTTAAACTTTAGGAGTGACTGTAAAAAGAACAGACATCTTGATGTAATAAAAATAATAATATTATCATGTTTATTGTAAATATACGTCATAAATATTACAAATTATAGCTCTATAATTTATCAAACCTAGTACATTGAAATCATTGTTTTCGTTTTTGTGTTTTTAAGAAATACTTTTATGTACAAAAATATTATTTTTGTGTATTAGTGTTTTGTAAGGGTTTCACAAAATATATATTAGTAAGAATTGAAAGTGATTATGTTTCATCCCATTTATCTCAGTCCAATACACTAATTGCTATTTCCCTTTGATTTTTAATTAGTGAAAACATTTTTTTAAATCCGTGCATTTTTAATTAACATCCTTTATATTAGTCTGCTTAGATTACTTTTTGCTTTAGTTCACTCGTTTTACCTTCAGAAAATACGAATAATGTTTAATGCTGTGTAATTTCTGCTTAAATACCTCTACCTGGATATATAATATTGCCCTATTAGCACAAGATATTGTACGATATCTCTACGACGTTGTCCGGTATTCTGAATGCCGTACAATATCGTGAAGATATCGTAACAATATTGTACAGCGTCTTGTGTTATTAGAGTGCTTACCATTTTGAGCCAAAAATAAACTTTTATGAAATAATTAAAAAGCATCCAAAGTTTTTACAATAACGAATAAAAATAATACAGAAGCAGACTATTTGGTAATAAACCAGCGGGAGTGGTCTCCCTGAGACTTTCTCGTATACTCCTAAGACAAGTAAAGAAAAAAAATAAGCTGAAAGGCAGTGGAACGAACAAGAACCCCTAACGCAGTAGAGAAAAAATAAGCGAAACGTCATACCACGATTTCCGAAAGTCGCCCCACGCGGAAGTGGAATTAGAAGCCGGCGTGATTACCAATAGGGCTGGGTGTAAGATAAAGAAAACGAAATTTGCAATTTGAACGACTTTTTTTCAACCGATTGAGACAAAAATTGGACACAAATCTGCCATTAAGGTAAGAAGGCCATATACTAAATTTCATTTGTCAAAGTAATTTTTTAAAGAAGTTATTGCGTTCAAAATTATGCGATTATACAGACAGACAGACAGTCAACCCTTTGGCGGATTTGGTCCAAAATTTGATACAAACCTACGTTCCTGATGATAAAAATGTGTGCCAAATTTTATGCACCTAGCTATTTAAGATTGTGAGTTATCGCGTTCACATTAACACGGGCATACAAGCAGACAGGCTTCCCTTAGAAAGAATCTTTCCAAAATTTGATAGAAACCTACAAATTATTTGTCAATATCACATACAAAATTTCATCCCCGTAGCTTTAATAGTTTTTGAGTTATCGTGTTCACAGAAGCACAGGCAGACAGACACACAGACTTAATTCCAAAATTGTATTTTTCGGACTCGAAGAGGTCTAAAACTTGGAGATTCGTCAAAATGTCGAGTTCGAATTTTTTAATGATTGCAATACTTTCTCTTTATATACTTCGTATACGAGAAAATAAAAAGCAACCTTCAACAGAAGAAGAAAAACTTGCAGCTGAAATTGAACACGACGAACATTTGTGAAATGCAGAAATGGCCCGTAATAGTATGGCTAATGATCGATTAAGACTAACAAGGATATGATCTCGGTTGTCATGATTTAAAGACTAACGAGGCCTATAACCGAAGGATCGAGGGGTTGACAAGAAGTGTCATCGTGTGTAACTAAGCAAATTAAATTATATGCAAAGGATTTTCTAAAAATTATAATGCATTCAGATTCGTGTACAGGACAAAATCGCAATATAAAAACTGTGTTAAGTTTTCTAAAATTGATTCAGAGAAAAGACATAAAAGCTGAATCAATTGAGCTTAAATTTTTATTAAGTTGGCACAGTTATTTGCCCAATGACGCTGATTTTGCAGTTATAGAAGAACAGTCAAAAAAGAATCGGTATATTTATAATCCTAGCGACTGGTATCACATAATTCAAAAGAGCAAAAGAAAAAGACACTTTCAACGTTATCGAAATGAATCATCAAGATTTCCATTCTACAAAACCATTGAAAGATGCTATCACTAACAGAAAAACTTCAACAAGTGGACTAACAGTCAATTGGCTTAATATTCGGTAGATAAAACTAGAAAGGTCAAACCCAAGCATGATTAAATTTAAATAAAATTTTGACGAGAATAATACCTTTCATGTAATTGACATAAAAAAAGAAAAATAGGTAGGCCAGCAATGTTAAAAAAAATATAGATCAACCATTATTGTATTCTAATGGTAGAACAATTTCAAAAGAGACAAAAAAAAGACATGATGAATTTGTTAAAGTATATACATCCAATAAAACATGACTTTTACAGGACATTAAGAACAACACGTGGAGATCAAAATTTAGATAATTGAGAGGAAGAAGATGTTTGTTATAATCAACAAACATAAAATTTATGACAACAAATGTAATTGTACTATTTTTACATTAATTTATTATCTTTTTCAGTTGCCAAAAGGTATAAGTACTCAAATTTTTAAGATGCTGCCATTGTTCCAACAAATGCTTTTAAATTGCGTACACTGTACATATCTTGTTTTGCTGCAGAGCCTACCCTTTGAAAAAAGACCATATAAACTTTTCTGATCCAATTAATGAATCAAAAATTTTTAAAAATGATGTATTAAAGAACATTGATTTTCTCAGTTTCTGTTTTTTGGATTTAACCCCACTGACTTCTGAGCGCTCATATATATATGTCAAATAAATAAACTGTATTAAACACCCATTTTGAAAATTGTCATTAAGAGCTTCATTAGCTTTAAATGCTGATATTTTCAATAACTTTGCATTCCTGGCTGAGGCATTAAAGAATTTTAATTTCGAATTTGGAACAAATTTCTACAGTATACTTTTTGAAAAATTAACAAATTACTACCCATCGAAAATTTTCCAGATAACTTATGAAATTCTTAGATCTGTATATAAATATTTTATTTAAGTAAACTCAAATTCTCATTCTCTGAAATTTATTTTGAATGTCTAATATTTCTAATCGTTTTGAGCCCAAAATAAACTTCAACTGAATTAATTAAAAGCCATCCAAAGTTCCTGCAGCACGAATAAAAGTTCTGCAGAAGAGCAGACGACTTTTTTTCCGAGTATTTACGCAAAGGATTCATTTCCTGGCATCAGATAACACCTCACATTGATTAGAAACAAAGAAGAGATCTTTGATGAAGAAAAATGGCGGCAAAACGATCGATTCTCTTCCATTAATTACTTCTACTATAGCTGTTACACGAGATATTGAACCCTTCCATGTCATCTTTTCCGGTTTTTAAAAGAAAATTTTCCCTTTTATCTAAACGCAGAGAATTTAAAGTGGCTTCCAGTTTCAGAAGAGAATGTTTTTAATGAAAAAAAGAAAAACGTCGAGTATCTGGTCGTGGAATTCCGTGGAATATCGGTCGTAAAATTGGTCGATTTATCGATTCCATTCTTTGAAGACTTTTTAATTGATTCTTTTAGTTCTTGAAGTTTGTCGTCGTTTTAATTTCGGACCCTTTAATGTGTTTCTCTTATCTTTCCTTTTTAGTGCTGATGATGAGGTTGAGAGTGCTTACGTAGGGAATTTTCCAAAATGGATACTTTAAAGCATTTAGCGGTATTATCCGAGAGTCATTCAATAAACTTCCATTGATGAATTTTTAAATAATTTAAGTAGGGGGCTCAAATTTAATTAATTTTTCTATAAAACTTGTTACTTCAATCAGTTAGGGTACAATAATTTAGCTGACGATGCTTATTTCAAAGTCAGCTTTCCTTTAATTAACTTTTTTTTCTTGATTTATTTAATAAACAGCTTTAAAATGCGATTTGGTTGAGAACACATAAATAGTTTCTACAGTTAGATTAACAGAAGAAAGCGACAATAGGCCTGTGGTTAGTTTAGTTTGATTAACGCCCATTGTGAAGCTAAACGAGCACTATTTTGGGACGTACCTCATAATTTTAAACTGTGGTCAAATGTCGAGGACGACACCTCAGCTGACACCACTTCTCTAAACTTTCAAACCACACCAGTGGGAGTATGTTTGATCTTCGGTGGATTTAACCTGCACCAGTCCCTCGATCATTGTGGATCTTCAGTGGAATTGGGTATCGAGCCTACTGTCACGATGACGTCACTACTGTCACGATGACGTCACTACTGTCCCGATGACGAGATTCTGCCTTCAAGCTACCGTGCCTAGCCTTATTAATAGTAAAAGACCTCTCAAATTATTTAGATTCCCTTAATGAATGTTAAAAAGTAAATATGTCTCTTTATTAAATATTGTGTTTCCAATGGCGCAGTTGGCTATCGCGCGGTTACAACTGCGAGAATGTCGAGGTTATCAGTTTGTTTCTCAACCATGGAAGTCATTTTGTTTACATGGTGGCATCCTAGTGACATTTTCGACTTGGACTCAAGCGAGTGTAGTCGACGTAGAAGTTGTTATCTTGAGCACAACGTCCTCGCGTTGTTTTAATGAGTAAAGCCGGCCATTCACTTCACAGACAAACTGTATATTTTGGAACGCGTGAAGGGAAAAGTGATGAAAATCTATGGAAATCAGCCAAATGCCTTGTGGTGGTTGGAATTCCGTCTGGACTGAAATCGGAACGAAAAATTAGACGGACCCTGAAAGGGGCTATTGATAAGAACAATGCCTTGCGTAGATTGAAGCCTCGCTTCGATGTTAGCATGAATTAAAACTGCTGACTGGGGAAAAACGAAGAGCGATTGACAAGTATCTGTAGAGAGGGAAAGAAGGTCGCTCCTCCTACCTTCGTTAAGAGTTAGCGTCCTTTTAAATACAAGTGAATGGCGTGCCTGTATTTTTCGATTAAAATGGGTGGAAGAAAACGGGTTTAAGACAAATGGCTTGGCTATACTTCAAGTGAATGGGCGGCTTAAGTCTTATGAGTGGAGTGCAAGCTCAAGTGTTGCCTCCAGCAGCCAACCCAACCACAGAAAGCAATCCATTATTGAATTGATTATTCGTCTAGCATTCTTTGAGTAATGCTAGTTAAGAGCACAGCCAGTGGCGTAAGGACCGGGGGGGCCAGGGGGGTATAGACGCCCCGGGCGCAGTTTTAAAGAGCGCTATGGATTTAAAACATTACTGCATTCATGCCATTTTTAAAGGAAAATATGATGAAGGAGCGTAAAATTAATACAGTACCCCTTGCGCTGTTTACGTTTGTTAAGCCACTAATGACGACTGGGATTAAAAAATGAATAATTTTTCGGGTGCCACTGACCATAGTAACAAAATGTTAATACATTTTTTGTCACTTTTTGAGGTAGCCGACTAGGTTGGGAGAAAAAAAATTTAAAAAGCATGCACCAAAAAGGGCTTACAGAGCTAAATAACAAAAATAGATTTAAATAGTCACAATTAGAAATAAAAAATTCATATATCGTCAGTAGTTTTTGGAAATAATTATTTTTTTCAAGAATTTTAATAAAAATTTTAATGTTAAGAAAAACAGCATAATGGAAAAAATATGGGATATATTTAATTCTAATTTCGCTTGCGTACTTATCAAACTATCTAGAATGTAATAGACCGCAATATAAAATTTATTTTAATAAATAAATATTTTATGAACATTCAAAGTTGGCTTCATTGATTTTTCGCCAAAATTATCCTATGTGAACTGAAAGTGACTGTAAAACATGACTAAATAAAACTATTATAAATTTTGCGATATATTACACTTTCCTAGATTTTTGACACATATGTACAAAATTTCAATGAATTTTAATGAATTGTTTTGGAGATATCACGTTTTTCGTGGACCCATTTTAATGAAATTTTCATTTTTCAGAAAACGCATTTAAAAAAATATATAATAACGCATTTCAAATAAAAATCAAGGAATAAAATATTCAATTAATAAGAATAAAAACAAAGCCTGTTTTAGAATCTTAAAAGTTGTGGCTTTATTTTTAGATCAATGAAAAGTTTTTGGATTTTTCTTCGAAAATCGCTTTTTCAACCTAATCGGATACCTTAAAGTCGAATGCGATGAGAGAGCGAAACAATACTATGTCCCAGACTTTGATGCCACTGATGATGATGGGAGAAGGGTGTGTGTGAAATAGTCAGTAGTATTATGACCGGAGCACCAATTACCCTCGCTACCACACTGAACACAGCCAATAATTCAATAATTTTTTCTCCCATTTTTATTCCTGAGCCATACTATCCACTAAAACACTGGTGAACATTTAACGATGCAATATCCAGTAAGCGGTTAATTTTACAAAGCACTTTAAAATTTTATTTGTATTATTATACTAAAAAATATAAAAACTGTAACAGTAATTCTGAAATAACTTTTTGTGATTATTTGAGACCATTACAGGTGGTGCCATCGCCATGTAAAATACGAATGTGTTCACAGTATTGATAAATGATACTTAAGAACTCTAAAAACTTATCCAATACCAATTCTGTTCGAAGCGGTTGGAGGCCCCATTCCTTTCTTTGCATTGCATGAAAATACATATTTTAAACTATCCCCTGAAAATCAACAGGTGCCTTTAAACGAATTTCCCCTTGCTAATAGCCGCGGAACGCATCGCAATAAAAATAGTTTTTCCTTAATGTGGGTCTCTTCTGTTTCCAAATCCCTTTAACCCTTTTTGGTGAGAAACCCATTAGAGAATTTATTCTTACTACTTTCTCTGGCTGAAAATAACTATTCTAAAGGAATCTCGCAGCGAATTGATTACCTCACTTTCAAGCATCGGCCTCCCGAGACCAATTCGGGTTCCCGAACCGATGTTCGATGTTGCTACCGAAACATTTCTATTCGGAAACAAATTGTTTGCCGTGATTAATAGCTCAAAAACGTGCTGCTTGCCCCAATTGAAGGCCGATTTTCAGATCATTCCCGCGCTCTTTTGTGGTTTCTAACGATCCTCTCCTCTGCCTTAAAACTTTCTGGTTTATTGATCATTAGATTTACTTGTTTGGTTTGGCAACGGCTCCTGCATTCATTTGAGTGATCTGTTCATTTGTTAGGGTTAGATGTGATTGGCTGTAGAATGGAATAATAGTTATTGAGTGGTTAAAGCTTTCGAGTGCTGTTGTTTTGGTGCAATTTTTGGTTTCTTCACTTATGTTAAGGCACAAATAAACTTGTTAATGATTTTCCGTATATAAGAATGTCTGGAGAAATAGCTATTTTTGGTAATAAAATAAACTATTTCCAAAGCATGGATAAAAATTACGTTTAATTATTTATTATTGCTGTTGGCGAATCCGTCTTGACTTAGGGTCCAGCAGTCATGGACTCATGTTGGATGGGAGGTGTGACAGCTTCTTTTGATCAAAGCGATCCATAGCACCTCGATAGTTTTTGACGTTGAAGTTCGGGCTTAGCTCCTTTATATAACGGGCAGGATGCCTTCCTGGAGGACTTTTAGGGGAAACTGGCCCATATTTATGTTTCGCTTGGAGAAAATCCTTCAACAGCCAGCCTATCTGAAACGAACAATTCGTTACTATAGGTTAGCCATTTTTATAATAAAACTGATTAAGACCTCAACCAGGATACAATCCATGAACTTTCTCCTCCCATTCATGTTCCTCGGCCATGCCTTAATTCCCTAAGTTACTGGTGAGCGTGTGTAATTAATTTATTTGTTGAATTAAAATCCCGTTTAGGAAGCTACATTTAAGTTATTTGGGAGAGATTTCTTAATTAAGAACCCAATCCAACTGATGATTACGACACTTCAACCCATTCGACAACACTTTCTCTAAGCTTCCAAATCATTGTAATATGAAATATTTGGACTGTTATCATATTCAACATACACCTATACATCATTCACTGCAAGTTTTGATGACATAGATCGAAATTTTATTGTCTATGGATACAAAACTTGAACTCTGTATTCCGTTAGATTCCAAAACTGTTGATAAACGGAATTTTTTTAGAACATTATATAAGGAATAAAATAAAAAATATTATTTTGTAGACTTCACTGAAATATTAAAATTTCAGCAAGTTGAAAAAAGATTGACGACCACAATTTTTTTTTCTTTTCAAGAAATGTGTTTCTGGAAATTAAATTCAGCTATCAGTGAGTTAAACCACTTTTCTAAAATTCAATAAGATTTATTTTGAGTCATTTTTTGCCGTCTTCAATTTATTTGTCCTATGGCTTTGTGGCAACTTTTTAAATTACATTTCGGTAATCAACTGTCCACTGTTCTTTGTACCTCAGTTTTCACAAGAAGAAAAAGAGGAGAAAAAAATATCTACTTACTTTTTCTTTTTTTTTCCTTTGGCATTTCTACAGTTCTTGAACAAATACGTCATTTCTTGGTTTATGTATTTTCAGATTTGTTTCCACAAAAATTTAAACTTCCTTTGAAAAAAACAATCCACAAGTTTAATATAAATTAATTTATTAAAAACTATAGTTTTACAATTAGGGTTTTATTAACATCATTCCTTATTCAAAAATGCAATCTGCGAATTATTTTATTTATTGGTTAAATTCAATAATTCGCAGTTCCAATTAATTTATTATTTCAATTTTATTATTCCATTTTTTTTTAAAGTTAGGTTTCTTTAGAAAAAGAGCAATCTACAATTTTTAAAAACGAATTATTCTATTAATGTGGCTAACTTCAATTTGATGTCAATTAAAATGTATTTCGGCTGATTTTATCATGAAGAACCTACTCCGAATTAAGAAAATTCGTTTCCTCTTAAGTCTGAAGGAATGCAGTCCGACGAATAAAAATAAAATCACCACCGTTTGACCGAGAAGAGCCCATTTTTGTGGCGCCCCTAGGCGGTGGTATATGATCGCCTACTGTTAAAACCAGCCTGGTATATTAGATGTATATTTCTTATTTAGAATACTTCCACTTGCGTCATTTTACGTTCAAATTTCATATGAGCACACAAATTCAATTACTAACTTTCTATTACAAATAAATAAAACTGAACTGCGTTTGGAAATTTTGTTATGTATAAAAAGTGTAGTTTGTACAGAAGAAATTTTCTCTCAGCTGTTACCAAGTCAATGTAAATTCTGTTACTCTCAGTGCAGAATGCAAGTACGATTATTTGCAAAGACTTAAATTTTTAACCTTCGATAGTACCTACCTATTCATAGTGTTGATTTCCTAGAGAATTTACCGTATCCACTTTCCTCTGCACCTAAAATTAAAAATAAATAAATGAAAAGAAGATAAAATGTATATTAAAATATTGCGTCTATTTTCTTTTCTTTTGATACGAACAACTTTGCTTTCTTCAGAGTACTTACGATTAAATAAAATGTCCGCTCAAAATTTCGGTTATCTGAAAGATTAGAAAAATGAGATAAAATCGTTTATCGTGCAATGGGTTAGCGTGCAGGCATATCTTTTTTTCTCAAACATAATTCCAGGCACGTAAAGCAAACATGTTTATACAAAGTTTCGAATTTGATACTTTAATCTCTTCTCCACACCACATAAATTTCTACCTATATTCAAAAGATAACTTTCTGAACAAAAAAAGTTTTATAACATAAGGTATACTTTTTCTGAAGAAGAAATTTAGTTGATAGCTTATTTTTTTATGTTACGAAAAAATCAATAAAAATAAAATTTATTAACTTAATTTAATGTTTCTAACGTAGATAGGAACTAAATATGATCTTTCCGAAGAAGATTCGTTTCCCCTTTATAAAACATTTACTTAAAAGTTTTTAATCTTGCACTACTCGATTTTTTTTATCTTTAAGTGCATTTAGGTAATTCGATATAAATTAACGTAAGAAAGAGGAAAAATAATTTTCAAGAATTTTAACTTAAATTTTAAAATAGACTAATTTGTAAAAGATCTGTAAGTGCGCAATTTTTTATTAAGATCATTCCTTATTCAAGTCAAAAAAGCAACCTGTGAATTATTTAATTAATTAATTATTCAAAAATAATTTTAGAAAGACTGAAAAGTAAGAAGTGTTAATCTTGAAACAGTAATTTATTTTAGAAACATTCGTATCACCTTTTGCTTGGCTTCTTAACTGTTTTGTTAATGTATTTACCAATGTTCTGAACATACTTTAAAGAAACATTTTGGTCAAATATAGGTTTTACTATTATTTAGTAGAATTACTTGTATATGTTACTGTTATTTAGTAGAATTTTGGTACATTTTTTTAAAAATAAACTATTTTCTGTAAATGTTTTGTAACATTTCATTTCTTGTTTTTTCTACCTTTATTCTGAATACATTTTTAATGATTTTTTATTTCCTTAACACGGAACACTGTTTCTATACTTAAATGTGACAGAAATTAAAAATTTTCGCTATGAATTAAATTCCTTGAGATATAACAAGTTAAGTAATGAAACGTGTAATTTTGTTTAAAAAAATATTACTTGTTCAAAAAATATCCATAAATGTTTAAAATGCAGTTAATTAACATTGAAATCATTGTGGACCAATTTTTGAAACCTGAGACGCTGTCTTTCTTAAGTAAAAAATAAACAACAATTTTTTTAAAAAATACACGTTTCCATGAAAGTATAAATCTTCAATTATGCAATTACAAATATTGATGAAGGTTATTTAGTTGCAATGATTGCATTACATTTACAATTCACGTGACAGTATTTAAGCATTAAATCTTCATAAAAATGCACTGAATTTTAAAATTACTCATTTTATAGATGACCTACACCATGTTGGTTTTTTATATTCCATAAATATTGAAATATACATTTTCAAAAATTGTATTTTAAACTTTCAAGTTCGACTTGCGTTGCTAATGAAAATACTTGAGATTTGTTTTGAATTTAGAAAACCTTTCGGCATTGAAAAGAGCAAAATCACATATATTACTGCCTTATTTCTTTGCTTTCAATGCTTTACACTAGTACATTACTAGTATAAAGCACTAGTATTAATTTTGATGGAATTCTAAGAAAGACTTTTTTATAGGAAACAAATAAATGACATTTCATAGAATTCAGCATTATCATAATTAGACGATAAGTTAAAAAGCACAGACTCCAAATAACTTTCTGTTCGTCTTCATTTATGTTTCCATAAAACACACAAAGAAAATTCCAAATCCATTCCCCCATACAAGCGGTTGCATGCAATAAATTTTCGATTCGATATCTGATATCAAGGCATAGACAAAACGAAAAGAAGCCTTTTTCCTCGAGATAAACATGAAAAATATTGCGAAACTCCATCCTCTTTTTCCATCACATACCTTTTAGATTTCGAATAAGATGAAAGAAAGAATTCCTAGATGGACACTGGCCATCCAATGACTTCTTCTCTCGTGAATTTTGAAGCAAAATATGAAATCAATACGTGTCCACGGCCTTTCATGTGGATGAAAAACATGAAAGCTCTCTCTATTTGATTGGTTCGACTGCAGTTCATTCACGTTGGTCAACGTCGTAGGAAAATATCGTTTGCATGATGAGAAAAAGACCGAAAAAAATTCTTGCACCATTTCTCCTGAGAAATGGCATGGGTCTGTATGATAAATGTTTGCTCGCAGAGACCTCGCGAAGGCTCTGCCGAGTCCACCAAGATCATTCATGCACGTCAAACTGGCGAATTCATACAAATATTTTTTTGCGGCTCATAAATATACATGAGTGTAGCAAAATTTTAATAAAATTATAGTTTAATTTTATTAAAATTCTAATTATATTATACTATAACGAGCCAAGCAACATCGCCAATGACCGAGTATGTCGTTTAATCATGGCGCACCATTTCTCCTGAGAAATGGCATGTGTCTGTATGATAAATGTGGGGCTCATCGCAGAGACCCATAGAAGGCTCCGAGCCGAGTCCACCAAAGATCATTCATGCACTGTCAAACTGGCGCTTAGCAATATTTTTTGCTCATCAAATATAACAGTATGTGCAAAATTTTAATAAAATATAGTTTAATTTTATTCCTAATTATACATATCATTAATAACGAGCCATAACATTCGCCAATGACCGAGTAGTGCGTTTAATGCATGGCACCATTCTCCGAGAATGGTATGGCTCGTATGTAAAATGTTGGATTTCATCGCAGAGACTCGCGGGCGGCTCGAAAGCCGAGTCCACCAAAGATCATTATGCACTGTCAAGACTAGGCTTAGCACAAATATTTTGTGGCCATCTAACAGTATGTAGCAAAATTCTTAAATGTATCATAGTTTAATTTTTTATTAAATTCTACTATAGCATTCATTATAACGAGCCATAACATTCGCAAATGACCGAGTAGTAATCGTTTAATGATGGCGCACCATTTCTCCGAGAAATGGCTGGGTTCCGATAAATGTGAGGGTCTCATCTGCAGAGACTCGCGAAGGCCGAAGCCGGGTCACCAAAGATCATTCATGCACTGTCAGACTTAGCACAAATATTTTTGCGGCTCATCAAATATAATAGTATGAGCAAAATTCTAATAAAAATTCTCATAGTTTAATTTTATTAAAAATTCTAATTATACATATATCATTAATAACGTTTCATACCATTCG
>BGPR01000257.1:327828-342132 GCA_013235015.1 Araneus ventricosus
CTGAATTTTGAGGGAAAGTGGTTTATTTTGGATAGAACAGATTTCACTATATTTCAGCAAATTTTAGAAACCATTTTGGAATTGAAAAGGAAAGAGATCATTACGATTAAGTTTTCACATTGAATTTATTTCTAGCGAGTGGCAACACAATTATCGTTTAGAGTATTCAGAAAGTATTAGTCAAGGATTCTATGTAACAGACAATATTAATTTTATTATATTTTATCGCACTTAAAACAGATTTTGGAACCAAAATAGCGAATAGAATAATTACAGATATTCAATTTTTCAATATTTGCATTATTTTTATTGTGAGTGGCAATAAGTCGTCTTTGGGCGATTTTAATTCAAAGTCGTCGCCTAATTTGGGTCAATTTTAATCTAAAGAATTAAAATCGCGCACTTTGTTATGATTCAGTTTTTCTGATATTTATTTTGTCTTTTTCAGTACTTCTTTTAGTTTACATCTATTCTATCACTACTTCTTGTCACTTTTCAATGAGCAATGAATGTAATGTTTGGCTACCATTGGCGATGGTTGATCGGACGCTTGGCGCAACTCCTTGCTAGTCTAGGGTTGCTTTATGTAAACGAGTTGTTTGAGTGACGACCTCAAGAAGCGAGGTGAGATCTTATTCAGTTGTGGTCGTTATTTTGGAATAGTCTTGGCTTTTTATGGTGCAAAAGTATATGCACTGTATCTTTTATGTGTGTTGATTGTCTTATGTGTCGTCTAAGTCTGAATAGATTATTTTTATAAAATCTTGGTCTTCATTTCAAAAAGACAGCAACATTACAAATGAAGTTCAAATGCTTTTTCATTGTTATTTTGTTCAGAGTCTACTAATTCAGTCGAAAATCAAACTTGTTTTTTTCGTTACATTTTATGCCTTTCATTCAAAAATGTAACATAACTATGTTGTAACGTAACATTAAACAACATTTTATATGTATTAATATGCATGTTCTTTTTATTCTATTTAAAAAATACTTGTTTTGAAAAATTTATAGTTTATACTCAAAAAAATTCAACCAAATATATTATCGACTCACTGAAATTTTATTGTTGTCTTCTTTGCAGAATAGAATAAAAAACAATTGCAAAACTATATCCTTTTATAATTTTTTAACTATATTTGATAATTTATAATGCTGTTTTGAAACTTCAAAGTGAAAAAAATATTTGACTTTTTGTCGAAATAAATTTAGGGTCTCAATGCATTTTCTGAGGATTCTATATTGAAGTTCGAAAATTTTACTGTTGTGTTCTCTAAATTTTATATATTCATAAATTTTAATTTTTTTACCTTCGATGAAAAAGATTTGTTATTTGTTTCCTAGACTCTCTAATAGCTACGAAATGTAATATTTTCGTAAAGATTGTGTTATAGTTAGCAATACGTAACCGAACGAAGTACATCAGCCAATGACCGAGTAGTAGTCGTTTAACATGGCGCACCATTTCTCCGACCAATAGCAATAAGATTTGAAGATTTTAAATCCTTTTAAGAAAACTTTTCTTTGTTTACTTCGATTTTCACCATGAATATAGAATCAGTACCCAGCCATATGCAAATGGAGGTAATGGAGATTGAATGTTGTTCAGATTTGGAGGCAAAATTCGGTGAAGTTGAGATACCTGAATTTAACAAATATTTGCCAACCTGCTTTGGAAACACTCGCAAATTGGCATATGAAATTATTTCCATGTTTGGAAGTCCGTCGTGAGCAACTATTTACACTTTTTAAAGGAAATAAGTCTCCCGTCAGATCGCTGAATTATTGATATTCATCTTGGATCAGTTTAGAGATTAATCACTGCAGACAAGATATGCCACGAAGTAGGAGAAATGGTACCACAGAAGAGATGCCAAGTGTCAGGACATTAGCTTTACCGTTGCCCTTGTTCTTTTTTATTCTGTGTTTTCCAAATAAACCTACCTTTCTCTAAATATTTGTCTGTGTGTGTGAGTGGCCCACATAAACTTTGACTTCGTTTATTTGACCCATGCTAACATTTTAATTTGACGCACTTGGTGACCTAATGCAGATTAAATCCGCTGTAATGAAACTTCTTTCCTCTGGTGTGGTGTGGTAGTTTAGAGAGCGAGTAATGGTTTAGGTGCCTTCTTCGTCATCTGAATACGATTCACAATTATGAGGTCCATCACAAAACGGACCATCTGTAAATACAAAGTAGGTTATTAATTTAATTAAACTAAACTAAGATAAGTGTACGCATTGTTTTAATCTTGCAATAGAATATTATTGCGTTTAATTTTGTATAAAAAAATACTTGAATAAAAATAAGTTTTAAAAGTTAAAATCCTTAATGTTCCTTCCTCTTTTCGTCTGTTTAGTTTCAGAATTCTTATTAAATAATAAGCACCACGCAAAGTAAAAGGCGACGATTGCATTATTTTATATTTTAATTGCAATTTCAGCAAATTTTCATATTCTATCAGCGCAAAGACTCGAACTTTCATTTGTAATAATTAAAGATAACTGAAAGTCTGGGACAAATGAACTTTAAAGGAATGGTAAATAATTTTCATCATTATTTACGCTTTGATGAGTTTTATTGAGGATAATGAAGTGGCAACACGAGAGTAATGATTAAATGAGAGAAAATCCATGAAACTTCTGAAAATCAGTCTTCTTTTGAAAAACATCAATATTGCTTGATTTCTTACAATTTTAATCATAAGTTCGTCTTCACATTACTTAAATATTTCCTTCTAAATTCGAATTAACTATTCCACGTCTTCGAATAAATATGTCTGCTTTTATTTTACCCAAGAGCATTCCTTGAATTGTAATAACTTTCGCTAGAGAATTCATTTTCTGTTTAATTTTGTCATTCTAGTCGTTAAATTTTTGAAGTTTTAATAAAAGTTCCAATTTAAGATTTTTCTGCTATCCATTAATTACCACTAATAAATTTAAATTTTTAATGGATAAGTGCATTGGTTTCTGCTAATGAATGAAAGATTTTTAAATCTGTTACTCAATATTTGGAATCTGTTCGTTTGCATTTGGTTTATTCTTAAGCACATTAAAATGTCATGATTTGGAATATATGTCCCTAACTTATTAGAGCGCTATGCTTTAGTTTCTGATATTTATGTATTGTTATGAGCAATTAAGTGGAATTCTAACAAGTTGAGTTCTTTATTCTGCTTATGCATAAGTGAGGCTGGAAAATCTTAATTGCAATTAATTATTCTGTCCACTTAAGTTTATAACTTTTAAGAATTTTTATTTAAATGAAATTTTTCTGATGGAGTTTGAAATATTATACACAAAATAGATATTAATGAAAATTTCGCGACAGCTTTATTATTTAAACAAGTGTAAATGATTCCATAATTTCTTGTGATTATTAAGATACAAGCTTTGAATTATTAATCGTTCGGTAAGTTTTTATATAAGAGTCCGGTCAGAAACGATATTGCAGTAATTAAGGTGTTTAACTCTTAACTGTTCTAAGCTTGCTAATCTCATAGTAAGTATGCGAAAAGTAGTCCCTGCTGGGATGCAGAAATTATCATAATGGAATATACGATATGGATACAGCTGAATTGCATCAGCTTTAATGTCTTTTAGATAAACTCTTTTTTGGAAGTACTAAAATGTGTGAAAATAAATTTGAGTTAAATAATAAGCTGCAATATTCGATTTATATTTGGAAATATTTAAAAAATACTTTATTTTCAGTTTAGTTAATTTATATATAATATAATTTTATTGTAATATAATTCAAATACAGTAAAGCGTCGTTTACACGTCTTTCAAGGGACTGACGTAAAACGACGTATAAAGGAAAAGGCGTATAAGCGAAATTTTATTAAACAACTTTGATTATTACAAATTTAATGCGACTAAAGCAAATTCATTTAAAAATAATAATTTCAAAACTATTTTAAGATAGTACTATTACTGCCTAGTATGGTAACAATAATAAAATTTTAAAATTAAACATTTATCATAAAAGTGACAGAAATCATACCTTTATTTTCATAACTTGAGTATTATGAAAATAAACGTATGATTTTTTATTATACTTATGATTTTTTATTATACTTATGATTTTTTATTATACTTTTTTAAATTTTATACGATTTATGTGCATGCAGGATGGGTTTTATTCGGAAATGACAGGGAAGAAAGGGGTGCTGACTCCCATGCTTTCTTAGGAAAAGTTTCCTCCTTAATAGGAACAGAGAAATAGGAATTAAAGCAGAAAATTTGCGAAGTTTAGGAAAGATCAAACGACGTATAACCGATTTTTTGCGTTTTATGAACGAAATGTATATATGTCTTTATATACGATACGAATGAATCGGGACTGTGATGAAACGTCGTATAAATGTACGCGACGAATAAGTGAGAAACGTATAAACGGTGCTTTACTGTAGTTTACCTTTTTACTTGGACAAATCCTGGACCTAAGAATGAAAAACTAATACCTGGATTCGAACGAATTAACAAACGAACCTTCTTAATTGAAAACATGACATTTAGCTCAGACTTGAGGCTGGTATAGTTTGTGGTAGTTTTTACCAAACGAAAAAAGATGGGATATCGTATAATGGATTCGCTGCGTATCGGTGCTATACTGTTTGTCGACGCTATCTAATAAAAAAGGAAATTTGTTAGACCTTCGTGCAAAATTGTGTTATGTTTGTGGAGGATAATGTTGTGTAGAAGGTCAGAGATTGTGTAATGTTTGTAGAGATCATCAATATAGACTGTTTCGGGATCGGATGATTGTAGATTCGAGATCCTATTTTACCGAAGATCAGAAATGTAGACTGTGTGGGCATAGAATGCTTGTAGATTGTAGATCCTGTTGCTCCGAAGATAAAAAATGTAGATTGTTTAGGTATCGGATGGTTGAAGGTTCGAGATCCTGTTCCACCGAAGATGAGCAATGTAGACTGTTTGGGCATCCACTGATTGTAGGTTTAAGATCCTGTTGCACAGAAAGTCAGCAATGTGGACTGCTTCGGTATCGGGTGATTGTAGGTTCGAGATCCTGTTCCACCAAGATTAGCTGTGTATGTAGACTGGTGCACATAAAATCTGCCATCGTGTGTTGAGCGTGCTCTTGGCGTTGATATCGCGTGGGGAATGTAGGGTGCCATGCGCATAATATGTCCACAATACAAAATTATGAAAGTTCATGCCAATATAGCCATCATATGACCTCAAAATGGGTGCGTAATTCTAACAAGCATGTATTCTACCTATGCAGCTAAGATAACAACACTATTTCTTAACTAATCACACATTTGCTAAGTGACATTCGCTTTTTATCTTCTGAACTTTTAATGCTTTCAGATAAAGTGTGTGGCATAAAAATATTTAAAGCTTGAAATTATTAAAATTACCGAATTAAACAGTGACGTTCTACTAAAAATAGAAAATCGTGCTAACCCAAGATACATCATAGATCTAAGATAGACCCTATCGAATTTCGTATCTTATTGAAGAAGGACAATTCGGACTTGCATCACTTGTTCTCTCAAAAGTGTCTTGGGACATGTCATCGTCCCCAGCAATCTATATATCCGAGAAAGGCTGTTATTTATGCGTTATGTGCGCCTGCACTGCGCATGCTCAGACGATGCCTGGGACGATATCCGCCATAAACCTGACAACAAAGAAGAATGCCCGAACAGTTAAAAAAAGGGGGAATGGGATGAAATGCACTTTGGCTTGGCGACAACCTGACTGAAGAAAAAAAGGGGGTGGGCCGGCGAGGGAGTGCGTAAATAAATGCCTTCGAACTATAATCCTCGGGCGGTTATCCTGGATATTCCTGGAGAATATATCCGTCTCGTGGGAAACGAAAATCTTTTGATCCGTCTTCTTTTGCATTGCGAAGCCTTGCAAAAACAGATAGATATTTAGATTCTTTGGCGATAAAATTTTATAAGTTTGTTGATATCGCCATTTGTAACAAAATGCCACCCAATATGACTAAAATGTTATTAATTTTGTGCGATGAATAACGGTAGGTATTATTCTCCTGCGTTTTAACGCTTAAAATCCCGGTTTTTTTTAAAAATGATTTTAATATTTTTTTTAATTTAATTTCCTGAATAAAACATGGGAATAAATTATTTGAAAAAATCCTATTGTGTTTATGGCTAAAACACAGTTTGTTATACCAACTGACAACATAGGGCTTTATTTCAAAAAAAATTCCTTGATAAAATTCTATAATGTCAAACACAGATGAATTTTAATAAATAACATTATTAATAAGGAATTTCTTTCAAAACTGTAGAATAAAATATGGTTTTCTCAAGCGTACAAGCAAAGCTAAAAAGATACAGCCTCAAGTGAAAAACATCAATTTATTTTTTATTTTTATAAGAAATCAGGCTGCCATCTATGTGTTGTAAATTGATTTAATAAAAATTTCAGTATGTATTCGATTGGCAACAACAAGCATTCAAGCTTTAGTTTTATTCTCAAGATTTTAGACGACAAAATTGGGCATGTTTCTTAAAGGCAAGACTGGGCATTTAAGGGTTAATATTAAAAAATAAACTGCTTTTTGTTTCATAAACAATCCAAATGAAAAGACGTGGGATTTTAGCGAAACTAAAACTTTTTCGCCTTTATATATGCAATCTGCATTTGAGTTTTAGTAAAATAAATTTTACTTACGAATGAAATAATTTTTACAGTAAAAATGTGGTCGCATAAGTTGAATTTTATAGTTGATTTCTGATATAAAACGTTTAGACTTATTGTTGACTGATAATGACACTTCATGGTAAAGTTTGATATGTTTTGGCTTTGTTTTACATCTCAGAAATCTGTTTTAAATTGGTTCGTTGAAAGTTTAACCTGGTTAATTTTTTTTAATTTATATGTTGTTCGTATATATTTGAAGTTTTACTTGCTTTTAAATGTTGGTGTGTGTTAATAGATTCTCCCGTTTATTGGCGCATCTTAGCCAAATCTGGCTCTTACGCCATAAAACAACAACCAACCAACCAAAAAATTTAGGAGATTTCGAATTAAGTTAAAATTAAGAGATGTAGTTGAACTCGTTCACGGTCAATAGAAAGAAAAGTCAAAACAAAATTAAAATACTCGATGAACCAGTTAGCCATTACTTTAACCCTTTGAGTTCTAAGAGCCTTGGAATTCTGGGACCTCAAAAAACTGAAACGCCCGAGTTCCTCTTCCGAAGGTAAGAGAAATTCTCTCACCCCCACAAAAAGGTTTATTCTTAAGGGTTTAATATTCAAAAGAGGACTCTGCTTAGCCAATGGACGGTTTGTATAAAAAAATAGGTTTGCCTCATCCTTCCTTAAGGCTCTACCACTCCAATGAACAATGCATGCACTTCGGGTATCCAGTCAATCACACTTAACGAAGGGCAGTGGAGCAGGGAAACTCGAGGGGTTCGGACGATCGCCGTACATTGGTTGAACGGAAGTTTCGGGCGCTTCAGTATTGAAAGAGTAAAAGTGCATAATAATTCCAAAACATTTACTCTATATAAAATTGAATAATGTGGCTTATAAATTTGAATGTTATTGCATTCACGTCTGCCAGCGTGTTAGAGAAACCTTAGCATTGAAATTTTACTTCAGAATTAATGTTTGAAATTTTTCTATTAAAACGATATTAAATACTTAAACATCCTCCCCCAAAAAAAAATATTTATTATGCATTGATTGAGCAGAAGAGTGATAAAGTAGTTTATATTGTGTTCCTTTGAAAAATTCCGAACCACTCTGATACGATCCCAAAATTTACATCTGAATCAAATGCAGGTTCGCATTTAAAGTACAACATCTTTAATGAATGGATTCGTTACAATGTGATATTATGGTTTGGATATTTATTACTAAACGGTAGAACGTGATTATAATGAAACATCTTCGATTCGATGACCATAAATGAAGAGGAATTGCCTGCGTGGTGAAACAAAGCCATGAATAACAATCAGTGACGCGCGTTATTCATTGCAATTATAATTTTAAAGGCATTGTAGTGTCTGCTCTATTGATAATATATCTTTCTCATAATCATTTCATTGAAATATTTCATTCCAGCGGAAATGAGATCATGGATATATCAGATCATTAATTGTAAACAAGCATAAATTCCCATCGCTGAATCCTTATACTTCAGCGATTTGTTCATCAGAATAAGAGTTATCATCCTCTAAATCAGAAGAATAGGATGAATATATCAATGGTTAACAGTGCTCCAGTAGTCGATATTGATAATATATAATTTAAAGACGATTGTTGTTTATATAATTTTATACATGTAATTATTCTGAGTTTCCGAGTATTTAAATCCTCAACAACAATTTAAACTGTTAAATGGCATTTCTTTTAGATGTTTCCGTGAAGTTTAAATATTTTTCTAGCTTTAAAATTTGTCATGTTAACTAGCTCATTTAGCTTTACATACCTTTGTTGTTTTCAAGTATAACTAGAAATAGTGCTACCTAATTAATTTCTTTGAGTTAATTCATATATTTGTGTTTATTGTGATGCGTAAAAGAACTGCGCAATTGTTCAAGTATTTTTCTATTTTGCTTCATTTTTGCTTTGTGTAGAGGTAGTGGAGAGAGGATTAACGCCGATGATTGCCTCCTATTTAATTTTTAACATATATCACACCAGCTTGCTCTTTTAAAATAATTTAATTCATTTAAAACGGATAATTAATTTTTAGTTCAATTAATTATTCGTTAATCATTAGTGTTAACATTAGACTTCACAGAACACTTAAAAACGGTAAACATTTACAACATTAGTTAATCATTTTAAGTTTTAATTTCGGATTGTGGGTACATGATCATTATCTCGTCTCTCTGCTCAGACTTACTGGTCACAGTTCATACCACACGGTGTCGCTGTTTTCACTTGTACTGCGCTTGCGCTTGTCCTTGATGAATTGTGTGCATGAATTTGTCACGTATGTTAAATAGCATTGGCTATTTCGATTCAGCTCTTTACACAATATACTAACTTTATTTATGAGTGACAAACGAAACAAAAGCTAAATTAATCATAAATATTGAGGAATTAGTGCTTTATGAAATATGATTTCATTGTTTCCACTTGTACAAAACCCTCTCACGGTCCAAGAACACAATTATTTCTTCCTTCAGATGTAATTAAATTTCTCTCATCTAGGCTGTTGTGTTTTTAAACATTTTTGTTTAAGTTGAGTTGTTTCATGTTTATAAAGATGGAATTTAGTTTTCTATTTAGTTTTAGATTTTTCACTCACTTCCTAATGTGCTAGAGGTTTGAAATTTTTTATATGGCAATACACTATTTTAATATTTTCAGAACTCATTAAGAGAATTAAATTTTGAATCCGTACCAGTGGCACCACTTGGTAGTAAGTTTAAAAAACAATAGATCTTAAGATTTAAAAAGTGCATTTTTAAAAACTGTTTACAGTTACATTTATTTGAATTATCGTCTTCACATGCAAATGGATAGACAGGCAGACAGATTTTATCCAAAATTTGATACAGATATACAATTTTGGTGCTAAGGGCCTCATACCAAATTCCATCAGTCTATCTCGTTCCGTTGTTGAGGATCGTTTTTAAAACGCACACTTTCAGCCAAACTCAAGCATAATCGCAAAATATGTTTTTCGGACCCTGAGATGTCTAAAATTTGACGATTCATTAAAATTCCGAAGTCGATTTTTTGTGACAATCAGTGGCGTAGCCAGGGTAAGTGGCGTAGCCAGGGTAAGTGGCGCCCTGGTCATAATATGATTTGTTCGCCCCCACCCAGATCATCAATGCCGCCTTAGTTTGCGCAAACGGCGTACGGTGCATGGTATTTATTCGCCCCCTCATCGTATTTGTCTTCGAAATGTGACTTAAACGCATTAACGTTTTTCGACCGTAGCCAGTGGCGTAGCGAGAGCAGGTGACGCCCGGAAAATATGATTTTTTTTATCCCAGTCCTCATTAGTGGCTTAACAAGCTTAAACGGCGTTAGAAAAATAGTATTTTTACGTTACCTCATTATATTTTTGTGGTAAAGTTTTGATTAATTTATGTAAAGCTTAATTAATTTATTTTTATTTGTGGAATTTCTAGAAAGTTTACAATCAGAAACAGCTGAGTTGCATTCCCTTGGTGGGTGTTCAAAAGGGCAAGATTTAGAAATTATCCTGTTCACCACATTTTGCTTTAAAAATGGCGCCCTCTGAAACTGGCGCCAGGATATATCCCCCTTGCCAACCGGTCGCTACGCCACTGTTTTCAATTACAATAATTTTATTTTATGACGAATTCGATTCGATTCAACAAATTTTTACTTTTAATTGCAAACTAAATAAAAAGCATTTATTAATATATACAAAAGAACAGGGACACCGAGAGCTTTGTGCCACACGGTCGCATTCCCCTGAGCCAGCCCCAAACCCTCTCCCGGCCCAAGAAGAGCAGAGCCTTATCCTTTCCCCCAGCGGTTTTCCATCTTGTGCGTTTATATCACACGTCGCCATTTATGTCTGCCCGGAAACAAAAATCACCCCTGAAAGTCCACCATAAAATGGTCTCCGGGAGATAAGCTTCCCGGAACTGTCGTGCCCACTTCTTGAAATTCCGTTAGTTTAACAGCGACTCCAGTTTTTCTCCGCCAGAGATAGGAGAGAGGAAATTACTAGGGGATTTCGGGGTTGAGAGAACACGACATGGATTCCCGCCCCACTCCCTCATTCGTTCTGGAGGAAAAAAGGAGCAAGACGCATCAGAAATTTAGTTAATATTTAAAATAAGTCCAGATCCAGAGAGCTGTTGTTCAGACGAATGTTCCATCCTTCTTTTTTCCTGGGCCGCTTCGAGAGTGGAATTGCGATGTAAGATTTGATCAAATCCGACAAGGGACCAGATAAAAATCCTTTAAGGGTTTACTTGGTTTGGGTTCATTCGCTTTCTTCTTCGAGGAACACAGTGTTTGCTCTCTGTCTTTTGAACTCAGGGTATTTTGCATGGGATATATTTATAGAATTGTTTCCTTCCATAGACATCTCCGAACTGAAGTCATGAGAGTGTATGCTGTTCCTTGGATTAAATACGCATTCTGTATTGTCCTTCTCGTTATATAAAATTCTTATAAAATAAAACATTCAATTTATCTTCGCTTGAAAATAAATTCTTTTTATTGCCGCTTAATTCTTAAAAATAAACATACTTCTACTTCAACTAAAATAGTTCTTTAATTTATGAAACGCGCGAACTTGTAATTTTTACCACTCCTCTCAAAATCTAATCAGTGCAACTTTATTTATTTATTTAAAGAAAATCACACTACAGAGGTAACTCCATTTACAGATTGCAATGAACAACAAACACACAAAGAACAAAAACCACAACGAGTGAATCATAAAGGTATTAATGCATTAGGAAGAAAAAAAAGCTGAATGCAGAGAAGATAAAAATTGAAAACTCAAAACCGTAAAAAATTTTGCAAACTCGTAAGTAACTTAAAACGAAAACACGCAATCACAAAAGCATTAAAAGACACGCTAGGATTCCAAAAGTCGTAAAATGTCATATTAATATCATAAAAAAACAAAAAAATTTAGAACACTACATTAGAAGACCATTTCAAAAAAGCAAGGATTAAAAGTTAAATATACACAAGCACCAAATCCTAAAAAACGCATTAGGAGCTTAAAAGTTTGAAGAAGAAAATGCACACGAGATCTAAAAATCATTTGCAGAATACAACCAGTGGGAGTGGCCTCCCCTAAACTTTCTCGTATACTGCTCAAAAATTTGTCATTTCCCCTCCCCTTGCGTGGATAAAAAAAAATCGAACCTACTGTAATCCAGAATGCAACGAATATCAGAAGGTTTTTCATTGCAGATTATAGTGATTGTAAAATATTTAGGTGAAGAATCATATTAAAAGAGATGCTTATGTATTAAAACTTAGCAATATTTATCTTCCATCACACTCCAGCAAGCTCCGCTAATACGAGATAGCGAAAACAAAACAGGAGATAAAACATATCTATCACAAACTCCGTCTCAAGGACAAAGTGACGTAATCCTCCCGCTTGGTACCAGAGATTGCTACCAGTACGCATGCGTATGGAGATTAGTTTTGAAACGAATGCTTAACAAGCATGCGATTATACAGACCGACAGACAGTCAACCATTTGACGGATTTGGCCCAAAATTTTATACGGACCTACATTCATGATGATAAAACTGTGTACCAAATTTTATCTATATACTTATTCAAGTTTTTGAATTATAGTGTTCACATGACCGCGGTCAGACAGGTAGACAGACTTCCCGTAGACGGATTTTGTCCAAAATTTGATAGAAATCTACAAATTATGTGTAAAGATCACATACCAAATTTCATTCCTGTTCGTCCTGTTTCGAGTTATCGTGTTCACAGATATAGAGATACACAGACACACAGACATAATTCCAAAATTGTGTTTTTCGGACTCGGGGAGGTGTAAAACGTGGAAATTCGTCAAAATCTCGAGTTCTAATTTTTTGACGATTACAATACTTTCTCTTTGTATACTTCGTATACGAGAAAGTAAAAATTGAACAGAGACCCATGTAAAAACACCAAAAAACAGTTGATTACATAAGAAACCAAAAAATTAAAAAGCAAAAAAGTCTTAAAAATTAAATACAATAGAGTGTAGATAAGGAAAATAAAACACAGCATGTATTTAAAAGTTGTAAAAAAATTCGATATAGAAACACCAGGGGGCATATGAAAAATGTCTAGCTTATCAGAGATTCTGTTAAAAATTCTATAAAATTTGTACAAAGAGAACCTGTTCACATAATTAAATCTCGATAATACACTTTGAAGTGAACTTTGGTTTCCTAAAGATCTGGCAGGCACAGCGAAATTTATGGAGCTTCAGTATATCATTGCAATCAATCGAACCATTAATGGCTTTGTAAAAGAAGAGAACGCAGAAAATATCACGTCTGGGACATAAACTAGGTATATTAAAGATATCAAGTAGACGTGAAGAAGATTCACTACTTTCACTGTCTGGAGGTAAAACCTTCCTGCCCATTAGCACTACAAAGCCGCATAAAGTTGCTGAATTAGCAAAAATTCGGGGATTCTCCCGTTTCGAAAGCATAAAGCCTGAGAGCTATGTTCTCACGGTCTCAAGTAATGAAAGCCATTGCATTGTCTTATTTTTTATACCTAAATTTTCGTTTGACTTCGACATACTAATACATTCGAAAAGTTCCGAAAGTCAAACACAAATGAATTATGGCCGCAGAGCACGCAAAGAGTATCATGTCACCGTCTCGTCAGACCAGGTTTCATCCAGTTCAAGTATGTGTAGCGCATGCGTGTAGCTCGTGATTATGGGCATTCAAAACTTTCCGTCTTCGGGAAGACCAAGTTGTGGGTGATCCATCACGATAAAGTGCCGGTCCACAGGTCTCTCCCAGTGCCAAATTACCTGTCAGAACATCACCTTCGGAACTTCCACTACCAGCTTTTTCTCCTAATCTCACACCATGTAACTTTTTCCTCGGATGAAGAATTTGCTCAAGAGGCAACGATTCTCGGATTCCGAAGAAGTGCAACGACGAAGGCATTGGAGGAGGTGGCAAAAGGGGGGCTTGCAAATGTTTGAACGTGGATCTATAGTTCAAATTTATAAGGTTCACGTCCTCCCCTTCCCTCCTAACAGACCACAGTGTGACTTGATATAATGGGATAGGACACCAAATCTAACTAATCAACATGAAACAAAATGTATCGAATTTAAACTTTTTTTCCCACATTTTTCTGTTTAAACTTTTACGAACCCCGCAGAAATTTAGCGCATCATTCAGCCGGAAAGGTCATCCCAGAATTCTGCATCGACCATCGCATCAGACGTGAATCATACATAAAATATCCTTTTCGTATTCCTCTCCACATCCCTCTTGTGGCACCGGGGGTGGTTGGAACACCAACCCCTTCCTTCGAGCGCCGGTTCATATTCTTATTAAGCGGCTCCTCGAAGGATGCTTAATACGCAGTTAATTGCGCTGCAGATTCCGAATCCCCTCGTCGTTCGTCGACCCACCCCCTCCGAATTTTTCGACACGTTTCCTCTCGATTTCACCTTTGCGTCAAAGGGGGAGGGGTGGAGCAGCCTTAATTAGCATTCGACATTCGCCAAGAAACGAATTCTTCTCGCGCTGGAGAATAATTACTGGATATATCAAGTTATGACGTGCTGGTGCGCACTGTAACAGCTCTGAACTGCGACGGAAGACAGGAGGGAGA